>CALZFC010000261.1:387500-410000 GCA_945643635.1 Allodiplogaster sudhausi | reverse complement strand
AGAGAGAGAGAGATAGAGAGAGAGAGAGAGCAAAAGTGAGCGAGGGAAAGAGAGAGAGGGAAAGGGAGACAAAGAGAGTGAGAGACCGGGAGAGAGAGCAAAAATGAGCGAGGGAAAGAGAGAGAGGGAAAGGGAGACATAGAGAGTGAGAGAACCTGAGAGAGAGCAAAAGTGAGCGGGGCAAAGAGAGAGAGGGAAAGGGAGACATATAGAGTGAGAGACTGGAAAGACAGCGAAAAATCAAATATGTCATGGAATAAAAGAATAAGTAGAAAGGAGTGAATTAGTAATGACTGGCAAAATAAAGAGCAGGGAAAAAGCCATCTCCGAACCGGATTCACTCTTACCCACGCAATATTTGAGACCCGAAAATTTTAATTTCCGTCTTACCTACCCTATATTTCTCGAAAAAAATAAAATAAATTGTATTCTTCGAGGCCCTCGGAGTTCATACCCACCCACTTTTGCGAGACCTCTTCGGACCACCCTTTTTTTCCCTGATGAAGACATAAGAAATAATTGTAACTTCAATTTAAATGGATTGCCGCGACTTGACTCTTCTAGGAAACTGCGAACCAAAATGTTATCCAAGAGATGGCAATATAAAAGGAAGGAGAGATAGAGAAAGGAAGTAGAGAGAGGAGGAGAGAATCGATGAAAGGAAGGACGACAGAGAGAAATAGAGAGAGAGAGAGAGAGAGAGAGAGAGAGAGAGAGATCAGAGAAAGGAAGGACGTTATTCTCTCTGCTTCTTTAGTTAGACAGACACGTTTCTTAGCAGTAGACCAGTCCGACTCACAACAAAACCTCCTTTCACATTTTCGAAATGCGACTGCGGGATCGGATAAAGAACGCAGAAGAAAGTGGGAAGTGGAAAGTTGGACCTACAGTGTTCACTGTAGAAAATTGGAAGGAAAGAGAGCGGGATGGAAGAAAGTGCGGTGGGGGGAGAGAAAGTGACGGAGTGGGAGAGTGGAAGAGAGTGAGGGAAAGAGAGAGAGAGAGAGAGAGAGAGAGAGAGAGAGAGAGAGAGAAGGAGAGAGGGGAAGGGAGAAGTTGATACAGAAAAAGGTTGAAAGAATGCATCGACCGGTAATGACAAGGTGGCATAGAATACGTAACTAGCAGGAGATGAAATAGGCATGGCCAGCCAGACCGCAATATTCATGAGTGATGATGACAGTTCGAGAATGAGAACAACGACAGAGAAAGAGAAAGGGAGAAAGGGAGAGAGAGAGAGAGAGAGAGAGAGAGAGAGAGGGAGAGAGAGAAAGAGAGAGGGAGAAAGAGAGAGACTGAGAGAGAGAGAGACAGAGAGAGACTGAGGGGGATAGAGAGAGAGAGAAAGGAAACACAGAGAGAGAGAGTGAGACAAAGACAGATAGAAAGCTAAAGAAAGAGAAAGAGAGCATTTAAAGACAACGAAAGATAGAGAATCTGCATGAGTCAAGCATGGAATCTACAACAATACAACAAGCCATTAGCGGCCAACAAGCTTCCTCCACAATAGTTGTAGACAACTAAAGAACTGAGAGGGATATTCGACAACAAGAAATGCTCACGAATCACGGTTTAGGGGAAAGGGAGATTGGAGGCAGATGAAAGAAGGATGTAAACGATAGAACGAGAAAGTAGAAGAGACAAACAGAGAAAAGGAACATAAATGAAAAATAAAGATTTCATATGGATGCTAAAAGAGGGTAGAAACGTGCCTTCAGGACCATAGCAGAGGAGAAAGAATCAACTGTTTCAAGAGGGAGGGGCATCCATTGATCTAGAAGGATGGAAATAGTTTATAATATTGATGAAGGCTAGGATAAAATGAGAGGCTATTGCAAAGTAAGAAATGGCGAGAGAGAGAGAGAGAGAGAGAGGAGAATGACAGAGCAGAAAAATTCAATGAGTTTGTAAGAACGAAAAATATATAAAAATGTGGCATAAACAATATATTCAAGAAATTAATGCGTCAGAACAATATCGTTAAAAGGAATGAGTATCGAAATTATGAAAATGATGAGAAAAAAGTCGAAGAACTATTTCTCGAAAGAATCCTATTTCGATGCAGAGGACGAGGAAGCAACCACGAGATGCGACATCTCATTCTGCTTCTCTAGCAGCTCTCTCATTCTTCGCTCTAATTCTCTAGCCCCTCTCTCACTTAACATCTTTCCTCTTTCCTCCTACAGCCGCTCTCCCTCTCTCTCTCTCTCTCTCTCTCTCTCTCTCTTCTCTATCTGTCTCTCTCATTCGCATGCTCTACTCCCCTAGCACTCTCTCCTAGCCATGTTCACTTCATGCTAAGCAACCCCATCTTTCGATTAAGCCGCTCAATATAGTAAGAAGGCAGAAGGAAAGGAGCAAGCGAAGAAGACATGACACAAGTTGCTAGTTCCTAACAAACATACAAAAGAAAGACAGCGAGAGATGAAACCAAGGAGCAAGTAAGAGAGCGAGAGCGAATTAGACAGAGAAGGCAACGGACTAGCCAATTCAATCATCAACTGAATATGCGAGGAGAGTATGAATACTCAAGAGAAATCTCGAGATGCGAAAGTAACACTCGACAGTGAGCAATGCACACTATAATGAGGGAAGAGAGGGAAGGGAGGGAAAAGAGGGAAGAGAGGGAAAAGAGGGCAGAGAGGGAAGAGAAGGAAGAGAG
This sequence comes from Allodiplogaster sudhausi, assembly GCA_945643635.1. Classification (NCBI taxonomy): domain Eukaryota; kingdom Metazoa; phylum Nematoda; class Chromadorea; order Rhabditida; family Diplogasteridae; genus Allodiplogaster; species Allodiplogaster sudhausi. The sequence continues at coordinate 407,338 of CALZFC010000261.1, read as the reverse complement.
GGAAGAGAGGGAAGAGAGGGAAGAGATGGAAGAGAGGGAAGAGAGGGAAGAGAGGGAAGAGAGGGAAGAGAGGAAAGAGTGGGAAAGAGTGGGAAGAGAGGGAAGGGAGGGAAAAGAGGAAAGAGAGGGAAGAGAGGGAAGAGAAGGAAGAGATGGAAGAGAAGGAAGAGAAGGAAGAGAAGGAAGAGAGGGAAGAGAGGGAAGAGAGAGAAGAGAGGGAAGAGAGGGAAGAGAGGGAAGAGAAGCAAGAGAGGAAATAGAGGAAAGAGTGGGAAAAGTGGGACGAGAGGGAAGAGAGGGAAAAGAGGGAAGAGAGGGAAGAGAGGGAAGAGAGGGAAGAAAGGGAAGAGAGGGAAGAGAAGGAAGAGAGGGAAAAGAGGTAAGAGAGGGAAGAGAAGGAAGAGAAGGAAGAGAGGGAAGAGAGGGAAGAGAGGGAATAGAAGAAAGAGTGGGAAAAGAGGGAAGAGAGGGAAAGGAGGTAAAAGAAGGAAAAGAACAAGAGAGAGAGAGAGAGATGAGAGAGAGAGGAGAGAGCGAGAGATAGAGAGAGAGAGGAGAGAGAGAGAGAGAGAGAGAGAGAGAGAGGTATATAAACAGGTGAGAGAGGGATAAAGAGAGGAGAGGCAGAAGCAGAGCGGGCAGCAAAGCAATGCAGCAACGGCTGGGATGCCATGAGAGGTAAACAGCCAGAAGGTGAATGGCTGTGAGGAAAGCAGGAAAAAGGGATTTGTTCAGCAGAACCAGAACCGTCGAAGGCCCTCCTCACTCCCGCTTTCACGCTCTCTCTCCTCTCTCTCTCTCTCTCTCTCTCTCTGCTTCTCTCGCTCTCTCTGTCACTTCTCTCTCGCACTCCTCGAGTCTAGTTCTCCTTCGCTCAACACTTCTTCAGCCATTCAAATTGTTCCTGTCCGCATTATCCACGAGTCCTCGTAATGTCACCGTTGCTTCCTCTCCAGGCAATAAATAAACAATCAATATTTGTTCTTCCTCCACTTCGACATTTCAGTGAAAGTGAGAACGAAGCGAAGTTGGATCTAACAACAGAAAAGGGACATGAAACGGAAACAGTAAGAGAAATAGAGAGAGGGAGAGGGAGAGGGAGAGGGAGAGGGAGAGGGAGAGGGAGAGGGAGAGGGAGAGGGAGAGGGAGAGGGAGAGGGAGAGGGAGAGGGAGAGAAAAGACAGGGATGCGCCATCCCGGAATGGGTAAAATGAAAGGAATTGATACCAGTGTGCACCAAAAGATATCTCAGATATTGTAACCTTCCGTTACTATAAATACATTGACTTCTCTAATCCTATCTTCGCATTCGGTTAATTAACCAAACGAAAGGGAAAAAAGGGAAATGAAGAAGGCAAAAAGATAAATAAAAGAAAGATGGCAAGGAAAAGCGCAGCACATGCACTAGTTAGTGAACCGATCGGGTATTCAAGAAATGATATCTTATTAACTGCGCACTCCAAGAAATGCCCCAGTCATGGGCAAACTGCCACTCAAATAGCTAGAGGAATAGATCAAATCGCACTTTGGGAGAAATGATTGAGACTCATATAACTTCAAAGAAGGCTATGCTCAACTAAAGAAAAGAGAAAGGAAATTGAAAATTGAAAGGAGAAAGTTGGAAAAGTGAGGGGAAGCGAAAGCGAAGAGATGGAGATTGCTCGACTGACGGAGAGTCTGGAGAAAAGCAGAGGGAAAGGAAGGAGTGAGGGGTACAATTAAGGAGTGGGAGGAGAGTAGAGAGAGTAGACGAGAAAGATAGGAAGAGAGAGAGAGTGAGAGAGTGAGTGAGAGAGAGAGAGTGAGAGGGAGAGAAAGCAGATGGGAGGAAACTCTTACTTTTCTCGTCTGCCTACGCATTGAGCGATGAAGCGAGTGCAACAGCGAAGCCAGGACAAATCAAATAAGGCCATTCCAGGACACAGGCAGAGGGAAATGCACACTGTGGCAGATGAGTAGAGAGAGAGAGAGAGAGAGAGAGAGAGAGAGAGAGAGAGAGAGAGAGAGAGGCAGTAACGGAATGAGAAAGAAGGAGAGATTGATAGAGATATAGGGAGAGAGAGGGAAAAAGAGAGAGCGAGTGTGTGAGAATGAGGAAGTGGGAGAGAGATAGAGCGGGAAGAGGACGACAGCGAGAGACAATGAGAAAGGGGAGAGATAAACAAGAGAACTTGACAGTGAGAGAGAGAGAGAAAGAGAGAGAGAGAGAGTTAGCGATTGAAAACGACGGCTAAGCAGATGGGCAAACAGAACTGTAAATAACGAATCGGATAAAACGATGAATGTAAAGTTGAAAAAAGAAATGAAGTTGGGGAGACTGACTTGGAGAGAATCGGCCGGGACGGACACAGAATTCTCCTTGGCTGGAGAGGTCGCTGCTTGGATACACTCTATCCACTCCAGCATCTCCTCCTCTCTACAATTCATATTCCATTATTATCTATCATCATGATCCCCTTCTAATCTGAATAATTAAGAATAACCTTGCTGCTTGAAGAAGATGCTCAGTTCTCTTCTGGGAGACAATTCTAAATACATGACGACGTTTCCCACTATTCTTCCGCAAAAGACACTCGTATGCGATGTCCGTGAGAGAACCCTCCACATCCACGCACACCGCATCACTCGGAATCGATAACATCTCAAGAGAAATACGCATATTACATTTTATTTATGGTCGCTCAGATTCAGATCTTTTCTTAATAATTTATAACTTTTTTTAAATAACGATTTTAAATCGGCTTTTGGGTAGACGAAAAGAAGGAAAATAAAATAAAAAAGAACAGTATACCTTCTGGGAGAGCGAATCGGAGCCGAAAGAAGAGAGCTGCGGACAGAGGAAGAGTTGCGCCCCACTCAACACAGCCCAGCATTCCTGCCAAGATGACGCGGCCGCGCGGCTCTTAGATGATCCGCTTCCCAGTGGCAACTCCTGGACTCTTCTTTCTTTCTGTCTCCTCTCTCTGTCTCCCTCTCTTTCTCTCCCTTCCTCACTCTCCCTATCTTTCTCTCTCTTCCTCACTCTCACTCTCTTTCTTTCTCTTCCTCACTCTTCTTCTCTTCCTCACTCTCCCCCTCTCTCTTACTCTTTTTCTCTCTCTTTCTCTCTCTTCCTCACTATCAATCTCTTCCTCTCTCTCCCTCTCTTTCTCTATCTTCCTCACTCTCCTCTCTTTCTCTCTCTTCATCACTCTCTTCTCTTTCTCGCTATTTCTCACTCTCTTTTTCTTTGTCTCTCTTCCTCTCTCTCTCTCTCTCTCTCTCTCTCTCTCTCTCTTTGTACCTGGTGGACGAGTGGTCCCTGCTTGGTGACCCTAGCAGTGGGTACAGGAGGCAGGATGGGAAGTGGAATGCGGTCTCTGGTGCCCGCAGTTCGCGATCGTCTCACTGGGCCTCTCGATGTCGCTTTCTAAAAAAAAAAGCTCTTGGCCAAGAAAGAGTGGCTAGAAGGAAGATTTCTTGGAGGACGCCAAGAGCTGGCAGTAGAAAGGAAGGACTGACGTTGTTATTCTCATGATGATGGGAGAAGAGGGCGAGTAATTTGTGGAGGCGCTGCGTGTTGGCAGCGGTGGTGCGAGGCGACGCGGTCGCAGAAGAAGCGGAAACTGATGGAGACAGAACAGAGTCACCACACTGATCCCAACTCCTCTCCACTACCACTGAAGCTCTCCCTCGAGGCACTCCGCCGAAGCTTCTGCAATTTGCAAGTTAACGAGTATTACTTCAATATTAACAACATATTTGAAACTTGAAAGTCAGTAAAAAAAATCAAGGGATGAGACATTAGAAGTATAAACACAGGCCTGACAAAATAAATAAGTTTAAAAAAAAGAAGCGCGAAATTGGAGGAGAAGAAATAGAACAGAAAAAGCAGAGAAAGAGACCTCAATAAGGAGAGAAAAAGAATTGACCAAGTTCAAAAGGAGTTAGATATGTGAGAAGCAGTCTGCCGAGGGGAAGTCAAGAGATGAATACAAGCCGCTCCCCTTCTTCAATTCCACTGTAAATCTACCAAGCACCTGGCAGAACTTGTTCCCCAACCATGGAGAGTTTCTAAGAGAAAGGGAGAGAACAAAATAAAGCCAGAATAGAGAAACACAGGGAAAGAGTTACAAAGAGAGGAGAAAAAGAGGGATTGGCAAAGAGAGAAATACATAGGGAGACAGGAAGACAGAGAACACGTTGAAGAGGTGTCATTGCTCAAGTGAATTTACATGGGCCAGCCGTAGTCAGTCGACCACGAGGAATCACTCGTCAAGGACACAACTCGTCTGATGGTGACAAAAAAGTAAACTAGTCATCAGCACAATTAGCTGACGGAGGAGAATATAAATTTGGTTCGGAAACTAATCTAATTTATCAAGATATGAAGTTACTGGAAGGGACTGGGTACTAGGCACGGGAAGAGGCCGTAGGAGGTTGGGTCGACTTCGAATTCACTGGATTCAGACTCTCTTCCTCTGCTCCAATTTCTATTTCCTCTCTTACATTTATCTACAACCCCTCTGAAATGCTGCGAATTCCTGGTCTACTATAAGAAGTAAATCATTTTCACTTTGTATGATCCCGATGAATATACTTTTGCATTTAAAGGTAAAAAAATACTTGAAATGAAGTACTATGTAGAGACCGCAGAATGAAATTCTGGTACAGATGTTGCCTGGGCGCAATACCGTATCAGATGAATACGCTATTTCAGCCATTTAACGGTCGCGGAGCGAAGTTTTAATACATTTTCTTTAACAATTTCAGAGCTAAGCGTTTTTCTTTTTGCTGGGTGTATTCGCGGGACAATTGTTTTGTTATTTTTATTAGTAAGGGTTTTGTTGAAGTTGTGTGATATACGCTTGAGCATTTGGTAAGCGCCTACTTCATATATTTCGCTTGGAGTCTTGCCTTCACACCACTTTGCGAACTTACTTTTTGTTGATTCTTCTGAGTATATGTAGTATACCTGCCTAAAACTGTTAAAAAGTTTTCAAAATCATAATTTAAAGAAAACGAGAACGAGAAAGTAAGGTATGGACCCCTAACGGTGCAGAGCCTGACTGCCCGAACTTCATGTGACACAGCTAACCACCTAACTCCGCGAACCACGGCATACTGTAGCCAGTCCACTTTGCTGATGAATTGGGCGTTTGGAGGTACGCTCTCTCTCAGAGGCGAGCGCGGTCGCGTTGCGGTTAGGGTCACGGGGTCACGGGGAGGAGAAAAGGGGGAGAGAGAGGGGATTGCGTCATTCTACGCCAGTGTGTCCGTGAGAGACGGTTTGGTGTCTCTAGCGCAGTGGAGTTTCATCATGGCAGAAGCGGGTGACGGTGACCATCCGGAGGAGGATCGGCGTCAGGAGCGTTCCCGTTCACATTCCCCCGAGCCCCCCCCCCCCCCCCCCATCAGGAGGCTGCCTTCTCCGACAAGCAGCTCAAGCAGCTCCAGAAGATGTTCAAGTCGCATGGCGCTCAGTCGTCTTCTCGCCCACCAGTCCATGTTTCGCCTCGAGTGTCTGGCCTGTCGCAGCAGGCCCAGCTCGATTTTAACATCGGCATTATGAACAAGACGGAGCTGGTGGGGGAAGGCGACAGGGATGCCTGGTACTCGATCATGGATGACTTGAAAGCCCGCAATGCCCTCCTGGTCGCGTCTGACAAGAACCCAGCAGTGTTCAGAATGCATGACCAGATGAAGGCGTTCGAGATGGTGGGGTCTTCTTCGGCCGGCCCCTCGTCAGCAGCACAGATGGCCATGGCGGCGGCCATGGCGGCTTCTTCCTCACGCCCCCCTCCCCCTCGTTCTCGCTTCGCCCCGTACCCTTCGCAGCCCTTTCGGCAGGGGGGGGGCAGCTGCGGGCCAAGCTGCCCCCCATTTCGTTCAGCGCAGGCCGGAGTATGGTGGCAGACCCGACTACGGTGGCAGGCGGTTCAGGGAGGGCCCTCTATGCTATGGCTGCAACCAGTATGGCCATATCAGAGCGGACTGCCCTGCCAATCGGGGAGGAAACAGGTTTGGAGAGGAAAGTGGCTTTTGAGAGTATGAGAGAGAAGGTTGCTTTTTGGGAGAGTATTGGAGCGAGTGGTTTTGCTATTAATGTTATCAAGTACGGTTACAGGTTGAATTTCTGCGTCAGAAGGGAGGACATTAACGTGCCGTATTCAGGCAATAGGCAGTCAGCGAGGAGAGATATTGCGTTTGTGAAGAAAGAGGTCGGCAAGTGGCTGTCAACGGGAGCGGTAAAGCGAGTGGCGAAGAGGCCAGCAGTGGTGTCCCCATTGGCGGTGGTCACGTCAGGTACTAAGCAACGCCTTATTCATGACCTTAGCGACCTTAACAAGTACTTGCATAAGACCAATTTTAAGTACGAGGATCTTTCCACTATTTGGCATGAATTAGAGGGTATGGAGTTTATGGCCACGTTTGATTTCGAAACAGGCTACCATCATTTGGCCGTTTGGGAGGGGGATAGACAGTTCTTGGGCTTCGGCATAGATGACAGTGAAGGGGAGATGCAGTGGTTTGTGTTTGCAGCTTTTCCGTTTGGCCTCAGCCCCGCCCGTTTGTTTTCACAAAAGTGTTTCGTTGTTTAGTCCGTTCATGGAGGGCGAAGGGGATTGTGTGCTGCCTATATCTCGATGATGGCATTATTCTCGGCAGAACACGAGAGGAGTGTGAGGCTTCCGTGGAGACGGTAAGGGGTGACCTGGCCAGGGCTGGGGTCTATGTTTCAGCGAAGAAGACATTTTGGACTCCGGCAACCGTTGGGAGATGGCTGGGTTTTGAGTTGGACCTGGGCCAGGGTAGAGTGTTCATTTCCCGGGAGAGGTGTGAGAAGGCTTTAGAGAGGGTACGAAAGTTGAGAGAGAGTGGGAGAGAGAAAGGGCAGTCTCGGGATCGTTTGGCAAGGTATCAGAGGAGGCGAAAGAGGGGGACGGAAGAAGGTGGTCAGCCACCAGGTGGCCAGCCACCTTTGTCAGCGGACGAGATGGACGGTGGTCAGCCACCAGGGGGGCACGGGCCCGCCCTTGTTACTGAGAATAAACATCGGACGCAGAGGCGGGGTGGGATGGAAGAAGTGAGTATCAGACAGGGTAGGTGGGCAGGAGTGCAAGTCCCAGTAAGGCTGATGAGCCTCCCCTCAGTTTATGACAGAGAGCGATTGCTCGGAACAATCAATTCGTGCCATATCGTCTTAGGGGACGAAGCAGTGATGCAGTCGAGATGCCTGGCAACGACAGTGGCGAGTCAAGTAAGAGCGGGAGTGCCGCGGAGCAGGAGGCTGGCGTTGTCGACAGGTGAGAGCAAAGAAGTATCATTCTGGTTAAGAAGGTTTTCCCGGGGCCCGTTTAGGGAAACGGCTATAAATCTTTTCCATAGTGAATGTGCTTTGGAATGTGATGCATCGGAGGTTGCGGTAGGGCGGTGTTTAGATGTGCTGGCACCTCCAAAGCGGCTTCCAGGAATTTAAATGACATGGAGCGTTCAGAATCTAGCACTTTACGGGAATTATTGGCGGTCCTGTTTGCAGTTCTTAGTTTTGCAAGGGAAGTCAAGGGTAGAGCAGTCACAGTTTTTTCAGACAGCCAGTCAGCGGTAAGAATTTTGAAGAGAGGAAGTCTTAAACCGCATTTACACAATGTGGCGCTCAAGGTGGATAGTGTATTGCGAAACTTAACTGTCATAGGGGTTTCATTTGGCTGGCAAGGGACTGCAATTGGGAAGCAGACGAGGCTAGCAGAGATGTTGACTTTGATGACTGGGGCATCCAAACGAGAATTTTTGAGATTTGTTCCAGGAATTGGGGAGAGCCTCTTTGGGACTTGTTTGCGGATGACAGGACTGCGAAATGTGAGCGTTTCTGTTCCAGAAGGTGGTGCCCGGGGACAGCCGGAGCGGATGCCTTCGTCCACCGAGATGTGTGGGCCGCCAAGACTCTTCTCTGGTTGGTGCCACCTCCGTCCCTGGTGTCCAAAACCCTAGCTTTTGCCAGGCATTTCAAGGTAAAATGTATCTTGGGTGTTCCCCTTTGGAGTTCTGCAAGCTGGTTCCCGAGACTTTGCAGTGCTAGCGGGTGGGCACCATTTGTAAGGGATGCTCTTCTGTTTGGGAAGGGAGCGGATATCTTTATTCCAAGCTCGTTTGTAGAGGGACCTTTCGGTGCGCCGTTGGCTAGGACGGAATTCGTTTTCTTATTCTGTGACTTTAGTCGGTGCTAATTCAGCTATCGAGCATAACCGCCTTTACCCAGGCTCTACGTTTGTTGTTGAGCGAGCCTCTGAGAGAGTGGGAATCCAAACGGGAATTATGGTAGGCGACGGAAGGAGCGTAGCGTACTGTAGGAGCCACCATAATTGGGCGTTTGGAGGTACGCTCTCTCTCAAAGGCGAGCGCGGTCGCGTTGCGGTTAGGGTCACGGGGTCACGGGGAGGAGAAAAGGGGGAGAGAGAGGGGATTGCGTCATTCTACGCCAGTGTGTCCGTGAGAGACGGTTTGGTGCCCACCCAATCCCGGCCCGAGGGCAGTAGCGCGAAGCGGTTTGTATGGTTCCCTGCCTAAGAATACGGTATTTATGACAGGTCCGAGGAAGAGGTTTCTATCGGAGGGCATCAACGAGCTTCCTTCCGACCTACAAGGAGCAATTTGGCACGCGGCGGAAAGATCCCTGGCAGCCAGTACGCGAGAGATGTACGAGCAGAGTGAGCGAGCCCGGATCAAGTTCAGCCGCAGCATTGGCCTAAACCCAAACCGCCCGCTGGCTTTGTGCGCGTATGTAGCGCGCAAGTATGCGGACGGCGCTTCGGCAGCGACACTGACTACCGCAGTGGCGGCATTCAAGTCGGCCACCGGACAGGCGATGGATCCCGAGAAGGAAGGAACGGTGGTTTCCATGGTTGGAGGGGTGATGGGTGGCATAGCGGAGAAAAAATGAGGTTGCTTAGGCACGGGCAGCGGCGCAGAGGCAGCAGGCGGTGCGTCATCATTCAGCGGCGGAGAGGGCGGAAGTTGACAAGCTGATCGCGTGGGCGCTCAGGAAGAACGCGCCGCAAGAAGACATCCGCATCGGGATATTTGCTGCGCTGGCCATGGCTGCCCTCCTTCGGGTGTCGGAAGCGGTCGCACTGCAGAGGAAGGACATCACGGAGGAAGGCGATGTCATCGCCATTCGGATCCGTAAGGCGAAAAATGACCAGCTGAAAGAGGGTAGAGTCACTAGGGTTATGGCGGGGCCAGGTTCTTGTGGTAGAAAGCTGTTTGAGTTGCATATGAGTTGGCTTCCTAATCAGGCTGAAGCATTCATGTTCGCGAGCAGGAGCACGGGTCGGCCGCTCACGACGTCCACAATACGGAAGGAATTGGCCAGGGCGTGTGCAGATGCGAACATTGCGCGGATCACTCCACACCAGCTCAGAGTGGGCGGTGCGGCGGTGTCAATTGGGTCAGGGGCGGCCCTAGAGCAGGTACGCATCCGCGGGAGGTGGCGCTCTGTAGGTGGCATGCAGCCATATATTAGAGACTCGTTGCCGGCCCAGGGAGGGGCCCTTCCGCTATAAGAGTCACGGAGGAGGTTTTTTGTTACCTTTATCTTGCGCAGAATACTAGAGTCCCAGGGAAAAGGTTTAGTTTTGTTTTAGCCACAGGTAAAGTACAAGGATTTCGGAATTCGATCTCCTTGGTTGCCGCAAAGCAGGTGGTGCGGGGTTTATCCATATATGTTACGGTTCGCTTCGTGATGCATTCGTAGCGGCATGCATATATGTATATATGTATACATATGCCTATTCCTATTGATGTAAATATATGCCGGTCTGAAGGGCCATGCTTCTTTGTTTACGGTATAGTGGTTTTTGGACATATTTTGTGCATTCGTATATCCATGTGTACACATTTGTGTTCTTGACGTTTAACATGCCTTAGGCCCACGGGGGTGCGCGAGGTTCTGGCAAGCAGTCCTTGTAAGATGTATGTATGTATCTGGTGAATACTGTGTTTTGTGTCGACATCAGTTATTCGAGTGGTGCTAGTGAGCACGATTGTTACGGACACGCAATAAAGGCGTAACTACGTTTGTTGTTGAGCGAGCCTCTGAGAGAGTGGGAATCCAAACGGGAATTATGGTAGGCGACGGAAGGAGCGTAGCGTACTGTAGGAGCCACCATAATAAACATTCTTGCAACTCAGTTTTGTATGTAAATTCCGCAATATTATTTCTCGCACCCCAATACCCCTACAAGCAGTGTCGAACTGAAGTTTTAATCATTTTTGAAATATCATCTGCGGTCTCTAGTACTATGTTCAAATTCAACACAAAAAAAGACAGTAATTATAATTTTAAAAAAATGGCAATTGAGGCATCTATAAGAGCTCTTTCACATTGGTTTTGTCTGTTTGTTGGGTATTCTTTGTTCATAAGCACAGCAACCAATGAAGTCACATGAGAAAAGATATAGGGACAACAAAAATAAAGTATGAAAAACAGAACAAGGATATGGAGAAGGAAAGGAAGGGGAAGAGGAATATTAAGAAGAGGTAAGAAACAGAAAGAACATAGGGAAGTTATAGGTGAGGGAATAAAGGAAGAGAGAGAGCGAGTGAGAGAGAGAGAGAGATGGAGGAGATGGAAAATAGGGATCTAGGTACCGAGTCTAGTAACTGCGTTCGGTGCCCCAATTATTACCTTATAATCTTCAGACAGTGTCCCGTAATAGGTACACATGAAATGTATTCACGAATGAGAAAGAATTTACTAGCAATGACAATGTGAACACAAGTAAAGAAAAATTAGGGTAGGGAGGAAAAGAGAATGTAAGAGAGACAGAAAGGGAGAAAAAGAGAGAAAATGAGAGAGAGAGACAGGAAGCAGGAGAGAATAGGAGACAATAATCGAGAGAATTGAAGTAAATATACGTGGAGGTCATGCAAACACGGCTCACTAGCAGCAGTGATGAGAGTGGACACAGCATGAGTGCACTTGGAGAGCAAGACGAAGAGACCTCCCCCCCCCCCTTTCAACCACACACGAAGAGACCCCCCTCTACTCAATCACGAACTCGAATTACATTCGACTCAATCTTTCCATTCTAACCAGTTACGATCAATTGACAGCGATGCTACCAATTCGAAAGCGTCTGTCCAATCCAGTTAGATTTCCCACACTTTGTTTATATGCAGGTCAGGCCATTTAGCTAAATTTTCGTCATCCTCTTTACATAATTCTAAAGCAAATAAAAATGGTTTCTAAAGTAACAGGACAATTTTTGAGAGGGAAAATGTAAGGCAACAAACAGGGTTATGCGCCATAAAAGGAAAGGAAAAATAGATGCATTCACAGAGTGAGAGAGAGAGAGCGAGAGAGAGAGAGAAAGCGCGAGAGAGAGAGAGAGAGAGAGAGAGAGAGAAAGCTTTGTTACTCTGCCTACTCAGCACGTCACCGAGCCAATTCGGGAGCGAGCTTCTCTCCTCCTTTTCTCACTCCCACGCTATTTCAATGGAAACGCCCGCCGTGCCAAGTCGACAATAGATGAAATAGAAAAATGAACTGCGTTTCAATCTGTTAGCTGTCCTAGGCGGAAAGGATAAAGGGGGAAAGAGGATAATGGAAGTGTGAGGGAGCAATGGAAGGGGAGTAGAGATGACAATGTAATCAGGATTAGAGAAAGGACCAATTGGAAACACGGAGACGGCTTGGATATGGAAAAGTGGGAGAGCAGGAAAGAGACAAGAGTAGCAGATGCCTTGACACGATGAATGAGTTGCTGGTCGATTGGGATAACCGAGGTATCTAGCCAAAGCGATTTACTGAAAGAGAGAGAGAGAGAGAGAGAGAGAGAGAGAGAGAGAGAGGAGAAAGGAAAGAGATAAAAAAGTGAAAGAGAAGTCAACAAAGGGGTCGCAGAGGAAATGGCAGGTCACACAATGCAAAGATTGGCTGGGTGAGTAATGGGAAGAAGCGAACACCAACGGGTCAGCCAAAATGAGAAGGGGTGCGGGATTAGGGAGAAGCAAAAAAGAATGAGAAAGAAGTGTAAACGTAGACGGAATAGAGAATCGCTCACAACAGAATAACAAAAGGCAATGGCAGATTGTTCAATTGTTCAGAGTCAGCAATAGAAGGAGAATGGGTGGAAGGTGAGGTCCCTTCAGCAGATGTTCTATAGCCACAAGGCTGCCAGACTGAAGCTGACGCACCACTGTGGGGGGACATTTGCATAAGAAGGTAGAGAAATAGTCCGTCCTCATAGACAGTCTCGGCTTCATGCCAATTTTGGACCGCGCTAATTATTGGTCATGATGGAGAAGAGAGAGAGAGAGAGAGAGAGAGGGAGAGAGAGAGAGAGAGAGAGAGAGAGAGAGAGAGAGACACACACACAGGAAGAACGGGAAGAAAAGGAGGTCAGCTCTTGTACTTTCTTCCATCCTGAGGCTGCCCAAGGATTACTAATGCAGACAGACAAACCACTTATGCCAGCGTGGCCAAGTCCATCGTCAAGGTAGGCAAAACGGGAGGAGCTAACCATTTCAGGAAAACAAGGAGTGAGAGTGAAAGGGAGAGAGAGAGAGAGAGAGAGAGAGAGAGAGAAATGGAAAGCGAAGGAGAAGAAGAGAAGACAAAGAAGAGTCATGATGGAGAACTCGGAACAGGGGGGATGCAGATGAAAACTGCATGTGCTGTCATTTTCCCTTTCCAAGAAAGGAATTTAGTTGCCGTTAAGGATTATTTCAGCTTGCGTCTGGTCAATCTTCCATAAGAATTCTCTTCTTATTTTAACTCGAGAATAAACGCGCATATACAAAAATTGTTATGTTTAACTAAGAAACAATGCGTAAAACCGAATAAAATTAATATAGAAAAGGGTTAATTTTTATGCTAAGAATTAATAACTATAGGAATATAACAAGAGGAAATGATAATTATGAAAAAGAAGAAAACGGACGAAGTGGGAGAAGTGGGCGGAGTCTGGGAGCGACAGGGCAGTCGAGGGTCGGAGTCATCGGTTGGGAAGGAGAAAGAAGTGGCCAGGACATACGACTTCGGCCTCTGCTGCCGTCGCATCTCTCCTTCATTCAATTACACTTCTCATTCATCCCAATTATACCAATACTAATTTATTTTAAAGATCAAAAATATTCACAAAATATTATGACCGAAAAAGTGATAGCAGAAAAGGGGATACCTGACAGGGCAGATGACTTGTAGGGATTGAAAGGAACTGAACAGCGAGGGTGACGAGAGTGTCTGCCTCTCCCACCTCCTCCTCTCCTCTCTGCTTCTTCCTCTGAGTGTCTGCCTCTCCCACCTCCTCCTCTCCTCTCTGCTTCTTCCTCTGAGTGTCTGCCTCTCTCACCACCTCCTCTCCTCTCTGCTTCTTCCTCTCTCCAAATCCGATACAAACTCTGAGGTGATGGTTCTTCTTCCGCTGCGATGGATGAAGATGATGCTAAAAACAAAATATAGGACATTTCATTTCAAGGCATTTAAACATTAAGCACTCAAAAAAAAAGGAAAAAGATGCACAGGGATCATACGGTGGGATCAGTCCAGACTGGGAATAAATTAATGAAGGGGAATACGTAATGAGGAGAGGGAAAGTAGGTGGATCTCATAAGCAAGGGATTCATGTCGATAAGGGAATAAATGGAAACATAACTCGAAGAAATGCCTCACGGCATTCATTCTTATTCCTCAACCGCTCTAACAATCTGTGCACTTCTCTCTCTCTCTCTCAAATATCCTTACTCTCTCATGAATACAGCCAGCCTGCTTGTCTTGGCATGAAACGTTTTCTTCTTCTTCTCTCTTCACCCTTCGCATATTACAACCGATCATTGCTCTCAACTTATCAAGTAAGTATTACAGCTAAGGAGAGTCTGAACTGCCTCGTCTTCCGTTCCTTTTCACTCATTGATTCATTCACTTCACATTCCCTCCCTTCCTTCCTTCCTATCATGCAAAAGAAGTCACAATCTCTCTCTCTCTCTCTCTATCTCTCTCTCTCTCTCACTTCTCACATACATCAGCGCGTTCGGAATCATTTGTGACTCACCTGGGCTTTCTTATCGCTTCACAAAAATGTGACTAAATGAACAACAAAGAGCCCCTGGCAACAGCGACTTCAACTTGTAATTATCCGTGAGGCTTTGATTTAAGCTTTAAAATTAAAATTACGGTTTCGTATTAAATTCGGCGACAGAGAGAGGCAAAGATGAAAGGGAAAGTGATAGAGAGAGAAGAGAGAGAGAGAGAGAGAAGGGAGATAGGGAGAGAGAGAAGAGAGGAGAGAGAGAGAGGTGGTAGGAGAGAAGAGGGTGGGGATAGCAAGAGTGAGGGAGGGAGAGAGAGAGGTAGAAGAGAGAGAGAGAGAGAGAGAGAGAGAGAGAGAGAAAAGGAGCAAGAGAGAGAGAGAGGTGGTAGGAGAGAAGAGGATGGGGATAGCAAAGTGAGAAGTGACCATGGACGAGGTCACCAAGAACAGCGGGTGGACAAGCAAGCAAATGGACAGAAAGGTGATCAGGCAGGGAAGAACTGACTGCATGAAGCAAGAAGAGTCCATGAGACACCGCGGGTAGCCATACTACTCTTCCGTTCGGGTATCCAGTATCCTTCCTCCCTTTCTCTATTCTCTCTATCTCTCTCTCTCTCTCTCTCTCTTTCTCTCTCTCTTTTTCTCTCTCTCTCTCTTTCTCATTCGCACTCGCTCTTTCCCTTATTGTTAGTCGAAGAAAACATCACTATACAGAGAGATGAATGAGCTAAACGAGAAAGAGAAATAATAACGAGTATCGACTCCTTGTTACAATTATTGCGTTGACTATTAAATTTTTAAGAAAATAAAGTGATACCAAAATAGTCATTAGAAATGAACAATCGCGAATCGGTTCTGGGAGGAAAGAAAATGAGAAAAGCTGCTCACCAGAATTAAAGTAAATGGGATCAGAGCTCGAAGCTCTTGCTTGAAAGACCCAGGGAGAGTGAAAAGGTGAAAGAGATGGCATGGAGAAAAAAAGGAAAAATATATAGCGAAACAACTAGAGAACAGATACAGCAAAAGTAAAGAAATTCGTAGTGAAGGCAAGGCCGACTGGTAGGCAGAGACAGACAGAGAAAAAAGTAAGAGCAGAAAAAAGTGGAAAGAATGAAAGGCAAAGGACTATAGGACAGCTGACGGTCTCTTGGGTTGGAGATGACTTGAGGGGAGGGAGTGGAGAGGTGAGAGGGCACAAGATGCATACAAAATAGTATGGAGAGAAATGATGTAAGAAAGAGGGATGAAGGAATGAAATAGAAGAGCGAGGACAAAGGGAAAGAGAGAGGGGAAGACCCTGGGCCTAGAAAACTTCCTTGGCATCACCTCCAATAAACACGTAGATACACTAAGGTGACAACTACTCAAGGCACGCCAAGATATGTCTGACCTCAGGTTATTTTGGAGACTAAGTGTCATCAAAAAATATCCCGAGATCAGCGTTAAAAAAAACTTTTAGAATGAGCGAAGAATAAGAAAAGGCCATCGAATCAAAAACCTCACCCAATTCATGGAGGAGATTTGGCCAATGAAGAATACTTGATTCTCGCTTTTCTGCGAGAGCAGATTCGCTAAAACATGCTCCTCTCCCTTTCATTCTCCCTCTCCCTCTCTATCTCCTCTCTCTCTCTCTCTATCCCTCTTTTCACCTTTTATCTCTCTATCACTCTCCAACTCTCTGTCTCCCCTTTCATTCTATTGTTGTATTCCTCTATACATGACTCAAATATGTTCCTTGAACACCGACATTCTCACATAATAATATGCAAACGATGCAGCCTATTTTGACGCAAACTACACAACCAAACAAATGGTTTTTAAGAGCATAAAAGCTGTAAGCAGTAAAGAGGAATTAAAAGGAGTTATCAAAGTATCCCTGGATGCTGATTTGTTGAAGAGAGCAGAAAAAAAATCTCCTCGTAAGGGTGCCTCCTTGGCACACACCAACAGCCCAAATGAGTGCAGCTTCTCCCTCTCACATCTTTTGCCACTTCCCTCAACCCGTTTATTTTCTCTCCATTACAGGAATAACCATGCTTGGTACTAGCAGTTCGCCAAAAGAGATAAAGTGCTCAGAGTTGAAGAGAAAACAATAGAGAGAAGCCAAAAGGCTACCAAACCATAAATGGCAACATAAGATGTTCCACTTAAGGAAATCTGCAAGAAGGCAAGAAGCCGAAGCTCCAGGCTTTTAGCACTTCGCGTTCCCATGGAAAGAAATAACAAATAACAATCTGTTAAGTGCATCCACAAAAAGGGCCATGGCCATGGGCGGGGTAGAAGAATAAGGCAGAAAGGTAAGGCGGACAAGCCAATACGAAAGTTACGAAGGACGGAGAAAAGAGGAGTGATAATGGCAGTGATAGGATGATGAGGGACGGAAGAGAGAAAGAGACTGGTGAGGGACAGAGGAGAGAAAGAGACAGGTGAGGGACGGAAGAGAGAAAGAGACTGGTGAGTGACGGAAGAGAGAAAGAGATTGGTGAGGGACAGAAGAGAGAAAGAGACTGGTGAAGGACGGAAGAGAGAAAGAGACTGGTGAGGGACGGAAGAGAGAAAGAGACTGGTGAGGGACGGAAGAGAGAAAGAAACTGACCCTGGGCGATGGCCCTGCGACGGGAGTCCCGGGCCTTTCTCCGGCAGAGGCGGACAGGCTGATCACTCTCGAGTTGGCGTGGCCATTGAAGCGGCGATTTGACGTAGAATCGCTCGCCGTCAGCGTCTCTTCTGTCTCCCGCTCTCTCGCAGTCTGCGTCTCTTCTGTCTCCCGCTCTCTCGCAGTCTGCGTCTCTTCTCTCTCCCGCTCTCTCGCAGTCTGTGTCTCTTCTCTCTCCCTCTCCGCTTTCCGCTCCAACGCTAACCACGCCTGACAAGTAAATCAAGAAAGTTTTTCAAAGCAAAAAGGGATCTGAACGAAAGCAACGAAGAATGGAGCGAAATGTTGTAGAGAAAGGCAGGGAAAGGGGAAGCGAAGAGGGAGAGAGACGGGAAGAGAGCAGAGAGAAGCAAAGGAAGGCATTGCGACTAGACTCGCGGGCCACAAGGGAACGGAAGAGAACTCGTGAGTGCGAAAACGAACACAGGGTACATAAAGAAGAATAAAGAAGTAATTGAAGAACGACAAGAGTAATAGGTAAAAGAAAAGATTAGTGAAAAAGTGGTGATAATTTGAATGTCCTGGGACTGACTGCGAGAAGAGAGTGCAGAATTCAGGGAAGGCTGGCGGGAGTTCACTCTGCAGGGCACTCCGATTGCTGTCCGGCCATCAGAGCAGTCCGCCACCATCTTACTCTTAATATTAAAATGCAAGTTAAAAGCTGAATGCTCCGGACGTTTATGCGGTTCATGGAAAGTTGTATGCGAACCTCGAAAAGACGCGATTGTTGTAAATGACTGTAGGAAGGCGGCACGAGCTTGCCAGGCGGCAGATTGGAAAAAGATCGCGGAGTAGGTAGAGGGGCTTCTTGCAAAGGGAGCCGGCTGCTGGTCAAGGCGAATCCACGATCTTCTCCTTCTTCTCCATCATCAATCTCATTCCCGTTCACTTCGATAAAAGCAAAACGTTTCCGAGCTGGCTGGAAAAAAAAAGGAAAATATGAGGTAATTCCATAATCAAAAAAGAAAAAAATACACTATGCAATAGAATAATTTGCAGATACAAAACTGTAAATTTAGTTAAAATATAAAGGTCTAAACAGCTGGCGTACAAGAGAGGGGAAAATGAGGTGAAAAGTGAAAGTGTTTGCTGGAGGAATCTTCCTGATGACGATAATGTTTGAGTGCGGAACGGGCCACTCGTATCATCCGAAGGACAGAGATGACAGATACTAGAAAAAGTTTCAAGGAACCCAAGAGAAAGAGAGAGAAGAGAGAAAAAGGGAGAAGAGAGAAGAGAGAGAGAGAGAGAGAGAGAGAGAGACGAGAGAGAGACGAGAGTATAAAGGCAGACAGTGGAAGGAGAGTTGAGAGTGGGAGAGAGAGAAAGACAAGAATGACACAGAGAGAAAGACAAGAATGACACAGAGGCAAGAAAACGAATGATGTAGAGTGACAAGCTTCCCGAAACGTTTAACCAGTGCTTAGGCAAGTAGCAACAGGAGGTGGGAAGCACACAATGAAGCGGGAATTAGACCTGTCCAATCAAGAGAACTAAGCAGCAAAAGTGCTGTGCACTCCATGAATGCCTTCCGAAAACTGAACCAGGTTTTTATGAAAGCGTTCACTGCAACAAAAAACTCTCATATTTTCATCAATATAGTGTAACTGTGCAGAAAACATTTGAAGATACGGGAGGAACCGGATGAAAAAGTAATAACAAGAGGTACTTTGCATGAGTCTCCCACACATCGCCTACATCAATATCCAAACTAATTAAGTTATAAAAAAAAGAAGGAACGAACAGAACGAACAAAGGGAGCCGAGTGATGAGATTGATTGGCAGGAAAGGCGCCATCCATCGGCTGCCGCCAGGGGGAAGAAGAGTCGACGAAGGAAGAAGTACTCGACCAGGAAGACACCTTCAGAACTTCTCTCTTCATAACAGGGAAACTGGCAAGCAACCAAACTCTCTTTCTTCCTTTTCATCCTTTTCTTCCAGCCCATACCAGATCATTTCTACTTCTCTTCCGGATTAAATCCCCTTCCTTGGATTGATGACAACGTACAAAAAGAAGCAACTCCATTCAAAGGGAACAAAAACTTGGCCCGAAGGACAGTTCGCAGTACCATTGAAGCTCTCCCAAAACCTTTTCTTCAACTTCTTGCTTACGGTGCTCTCTCTCTCTCTCTTTCTCTCTCCCTCATCCCTCTCTCTCTTCTCTTTTTCTCTCGTGTCGCTCTTCTCTCTCTCTCTCTCTCTAACTGCATCGCTCTCTCCCCTGACACACATATTTCTAGTTATTATTGTCGTCGTTCACCCCGAAAATAACACACTCAAATCCCATTCTTCAATTCAAAATGATTGGGTGCATCATTTCATGGCGCCACGCAAATGAGGGTGACCGAGGGATTCACTGGAAACTGCGTAGTTAGATGGGAGAAAGAATAGAGATAGAAAATAAGCCTGAAACACGAGGATGCGCAACAAGAAAGAGAGAGAGAGGGAGAGAGAGAGAGTGAGAGAGAGTATGAGATAGAGAAAGCTAGAAAAGTCGAGAGAGGAGAAGACAGCGCCTGAGAGAGCAGAGAAGGAGAGAGATGTAGGAATCGGAGGGGGATTTTCGCACCCGTTGTTGCAGCACATGGAACTGGAGCGCATTTCTTTTGCATTCTCTCAATCATTGCGCTCGGTCTCTCTTTCTCTGACTCTTTCTCTCTCTCTCTCTCTAACTCCTATGCATCACGCCTCCCACCTTCCCATCTTTGTTTCACTCCATTCAGTTTGAAGGTGCAGCTTCCTACCATCATCCTTTCCCAGCCCCTTCGAGCTCTCCCAAGTTTTCTTTTATAAGTAGATAGTACTAAGGATAACAAAGTGTTGATGGAACATCAAAACAAATAAGTAGAGCTTAATCTTCGCGGTATATTTTCGGTGCATGTTATTAGTGCGTTGAACTAGAGTATGCAATGAACTGACAGAATAAGGTTGACCGATCGCCCAGGATGAGAAAGCCTTCCGAGACAGGAGAGAGGGTAAAGGAGGAGGCGGAGAGAGAGGGGGAGGAGGAGGGCCAGGCAACGGAGGGGGCAAGCGATTCACGCCTGGCTCTCCCCCGTATGTAAGTCGAAGGAAGTCTTCGTAGGTTGGAAGAGAGGGCGAAGCGAGAGAGCAGGGCCCGCGAAGAGAGTGCAGAGAGAAAGCACTGCCGCTCCCAGATGCCGGCCCC
>CALZFC010000261.1:372500-382500 GCA_945643635.1 Allodiplogaster sudhausi | reverse complement strand
CTCCAAGTCTCTTTCGATTCCATCCAATCTGGACAATCTCATTCTCGATATCTTCAGCCAGTCCCTTCTCCAGTGGCTCCGCAATCATAGTCAGCTTGTTCCTGGAGCGAGGAATTATTTTGCACTTCCGGCCACGCGGAAGCCATACTTTTTGTTGGGTGTTTCAGCGAAGCATTTCAAGGACGATGTTTCGACGACCGTCTCGCAGAAGGTAACCACGGGATCGGCCACTTTGATATCGATCTCGGAGAACACCTCAGATACAATTGAAATTCATAAAAAGCAGAGAAGAGCTAGAAAAATATTTCAAAGCAAAATTGAGTGGGAGAAATGAGGAAAGGAACCTTGCGCATGTCATGCATGACGCAGTCGAGGTAGAGCTCGCCCGTCCCCAGCAGAACATGTTCTCCCGACTCCTCCACTCGAGTAGTCAGGAGTGGATACGATTTGTTGACCTCAATTCATTTACTTTGTTCCGATCAAATGCAAAGTGATGAGGTTAACCTTGCGAAGGCCATCAAGCATCTTCGGCAGCTCAGACGGATTGATGGGCTCGACAGCCATCCGCACAACCGATTTCGTGTTGAATTTCAGAGGACGGAAGATGTACATCTAGAAAGAAAAGCAATAAGAGTATTAGTAAACAAACTAAAGGAGACAAAAAGAAACATCTTCATCCAGGTCGACTTGTGTGATGGTGGAAGTCTTGACGATTGGCTGATCAATTCCCTCGATGAGAACCCAGTTGCCGGCAGGGACACGAGACACTTCGATGGTGTACCTGGGAGAAGGAAAAGATAGAAGGAAGAGGAGGGACACTCTGACCTGGCCTCGGAGACCCAGAGACGGCCGACTGTCATGACTCGGCAGTCTTCCTCGTCATGTAAAGAGTAGTTCTCTCCAGCACACGCACGTCTTGCCCCGCCTCCAGAGTTCCACTCAGAACTCGGCCGAGCACGCGGAACGACGTCGCATCTGCCGTCGCGTAGTTCTTCGTCGTGTGCACCATCAGTGGACCCTAGTAGAACTACCATTGGGAAGAGAGCGAGAGACAGAGACAGAGAGACGAGAGAGCGACAGAGAGACGAGAGAGGGACGAAGAGAGAGAGAGAGAGAGAGAGAGAGAGAGAGAGAAAGAGAGAGAGAGAGAGAAAGAGAGCAGAGAAGAGTGAGAGAAACTAACACTCGCATCACACTTGAATAGTTGCTTGGCCAGATTGGAGTCAGAAGGTCCAAGCCAAGTCAGCTCGACCTTCGACCGAGCATTCTTCTCCGGAGATGGAATGCACTCACTCACCACGTCCACAAAGGCTCAAATTTCTTAATATTGTTTTGCATTCCTTTAGTTTACCTGCTGATCAAATAAAAGTATTGGAAATAGAAAGAAACCACAGAAATCGCCAAAGTATCGTTTGCAGATGAGGGCGATGAGAGGGCGGACATTCATCTTCTGCTCTTCTCTGCTCAGCTTGATCCCCAACTCCGCCATCATCGATGGCAGACACGTGTCAACATCACCAACAACCTGCACTTCTTCATTCCTTCCCGACTCATATCAAAGTACTCAAGTGAACCTGAGAGAAGATCTTGTAAAGGGGCTCAAGAATGAACTCGACGAAAGAGCGAGGAGTGGAAGAGGAAGGCGCAATCTTCGTGAACGTGCGCGTTTCTTTCAGGAAGTAGATGTCGCCCCAGAGACGACGTGCGAATTCCTTCGCATTCAGCTTGGCTGAATTCTTCTCTTGTCAACCCAGAACTATGATTACTCAATTACGAAATGCACAACTTACGGGATTGCATTGTGTACATGTTGGCGAAGGTGGAAAGGGAGAAGCAGACGTTGAAGCGACTGGAAGCGAAGATGACGTTGCCGAGCAGCGGAGACAGCACGGGAGGATCAACTTCCTCCGAATACGTTCTCAACAACATTCATTAGGAAATGAAGAAGACGGATGAGTTGATACTGAAGAAGTCCATTGACGACATCGATGGTGTGGCGCAGCTTGTAATAAGCATCCTGGGGAGGGAGCTTGAGTTCAAGGATCAAACGGTCAATCTTATTGATGCAGAGAATAACTGGAAGCTTCTCAGAGAGGGCATGGCGGATGGCTCGTTCCGTGTTCATCATGACCTGCAACACGCAATACTTTTCTATCCATAAAAAGAATGCCACTGACCCCTTCGTGAGCATCAACAATGACAACAACTCCATCACTGAGCCGGTAAGCAGCTGTCATCTCATCCGAGAAGTTCACATGGCCTGCAAATCTCGCAAGTCGTTGTGGAAAATGCACTCGAGGTTCATACTTATAGAGACATAAAATGAGATAAAAGCCAAACCGGGAGTGTCGATGATGTTGAGTAGAAAGCTCTTGGACCGCGAGTCCTGCATGACAATTGTGATTGGAGTGGACTTGACAGAGCAGCCCCTTTGCTGCTCGATGAAGAGAGTGTCGGTATAACGAGTGTCAGCATCCTCTGCTCGGCTGAACTCCGGGTGAGTCTGCTCCATCAAACAGTCAACGAACGTTGTCTGCAAACCAAGGCTTCACTTAGTAATAAGATGGAATGGAATACCTTTCCATGGTGAAGATGGCCAGCAATGGCAATGTTCCGCATGACGTGAGGACAGTCCATGAGATCAGCCAAGTACTCCTTCTTGTACACTGTCTCTGGCAGATTGTGTTCAACAGCCTGAATGTCACTGTGAACCTTCCATTCAAACTCGAATATGCAACGAACCTCGAACTTGCGTTGCTTAACAGGCTTGACAATTGGCTCAGTGAGAGGCTGCGCGTCTTCCTCTTGTACAAGCGTCTCCACGTCCTCTCCGTACACCTGAAAAGGGAAGACAAATAGCTCCATCATAACAAAAATTTAGCATAGTTGTTGACACTTCAGTAAAGGTGTGACAAGAGTGACTAAATAAAGAGCTTGCCTCCATTGCTGTCGCATAGTACTTCTTATCTTCATGAAGAACGATTTGGTTACCGACATTTGCATCGTCGTCATCCTTTTCCATTTCATCCTAAAATGGCATAACTAACAATAAGACATTCTTCAAATCAAAGTTGTTCAAAATCTGCATACAGAAAGAAAATGAAAAATAGCGTAGGAATGATAAGAAAATTATCGCATCCTTTCCCTCCCTTCTCTTGAAGCACGCCGGGAAATTTTGATTTCACTTTGGCCAGTCGCCTCTTATTTGGTCATAGGAAATTATGCCTCAAATTCTCCCATCATTTCTATCTCGCGGCCTTTCATTTAGATTAGCCTACCCAACAAGTCGTTTGAAAGTTCGCTCCCACTCCTTCTTCATCCGTGCAGCGAAATTATTCAATTCTATTGCCAAGAATAAGCCATCATTTGTTTCATCTTCTATACAATAATTCTATTCATATTATTATTATTTGTTTTTCTTTTCCCGCTAAATTTTCACTTCCACGTTTCACTAAGGTGTGCGTAAATAAAGTAAGTAAGTAAGTGAGCAGAGCGATGAAAAGATAAACCTCTTCGCCTTGGTTTTCTTCACCGCTTCCGCCTCCATCTCCACTGGGCAACTCCTCCTGGTCATCGTCTTCATCGCTGTCCAGCTCAGGCCCGATGTAATTTCCGAACTCGTCGTAAAGATCAGAGTCCATGTTCTAAACGTATGAAATAGTTAACGAGCCTAAGGTCAGCAGTGTAACCTAAAACCTTTTCAACGAAGAACAAAAAAAACACGAAATTGTGAACGAGGTACGCCGAAGTTTCGAAAATGCCCACATTTGAAAATTGTAGTGCAGAAGTTACCGCATCTGCGTTGGAAATTGAATCCGTCGTAATAACTAATTTTATTTCCAATTTACGGTTTAGAATATCTAAAAGGCCTCTTGAAAGAAACATTTGGTGATGTTTATATGTTGTTCTATGTTATGTTAATTAAGACCTTTGCTAAAGAATTCTTTAGCTCTCTTGCTATGTCGACGTCCATGAAGAAAACACCACAGAAGGCAGAACGCATTCGGTCTGCCACGGATTCCGACATTCTCGGGCCGCCTCAACTCGCAGCTTTTGACAGCGAAAGCGACTATCCACAGCACAAGTACGCATGGTTAAATAACCTATTCTCTATACACTGCCATCTTAGGGCTCGTCTTTATCATCTCTTCGGAATGATTGAGAAGGAATTCGATCGTCTTTATACGGAAAATCTTGCATGTCAGTAGACTGGAGAAGTGACGAGACATCAATGAATCTTCTTCTTTTAAGTGCGCTCTCGTGTCGGAATTGGCGAGGCTGGCGGTGAGTCTTCGTTTCTACCTCCAGAAATGCTCGGAGATGGGCCGAAACCTGGCAGAAAACGTATAGTCTTTTATTAACTCTTCATTTCTTTTATGAAATATTTATTTTACGCAGCAATGAGTTGAGTGATCCATGTCCGCTTTTTAGCTATTCAAATGGGGCAGAAGCTGCGAACGGCTCTTGGTCGTGGGCCCCCGGGAAGACTTGTCTTCAAAGTTGGAGGAAACGACAATCAAAGATTCCGGTCAGTAGGTTCCTTTTGATGTTCTGATGAATTACTCAAGGCGGTTCATTAATGTTTTGCACTGACTAATAATTGTATCTTGGCAGACTTCTAAACCGTCTGGAAGGACACCGTGACGGAGTATGGCACGTGTCGCCTTCTCCCAGTGCTTCCTTCGTTGCCAGCGCCAGTGCAGGCATCAACTCATTCTTATGCCTCTTCTTTCTTAGTTAACATCCTCTCAGATCAGACAGCGAAAGTGTGGTCGATTGAGACGGGTGAATGCATTGCAACTTACACTGGCCATTCTGGATCCGTCAATTGTGTCGCTTTCTCTCCAGCAGTATCAAATTCTCTCCATTGTTTTCACTCTTAATATTAAAACGAATGTATTTATTCAACACTTTAACTTTGTTATTTGTCGTAGGGAGCTGACTCTTCTGGGGAGCTTCTGGCTACAGCGAGTGGGGATGAATCCGCGCATATCTGGAGAATCGATGCAGCTGCTGGCGAGAGTGAAGAGAGAGCAGATGTGGAAGAGGAGAAAAGTCACGAACCAGGTCTCTTCCTTCTTTCTCAGAGTAGAAGCGAATGTCACTGACTGCCTTCAGGGGAAGCTGCAGTGAGTGGGGGGCCCGTGACTGGCCGCCCTCTCCTCTCTCCCTCTGCTAGACTCACCGCGCACTCTTCAGTGGTGATGTGCTGTGATTGGGTGAGTGGTGGGAATCAACTTCTCACTGCCAGCTGGGATCGCACTGCCATCATCTACGATGTAGAGACTGCCGAAGTACTGAACATCCTCTCCGGTCGGATCTCTTCCCCCTTCAAGACATCTTCAATCATGAGCTGCAGGCCACGAACAGGAGCTAACTTCGTGTGCTGCGCATCCCTCGCAGCGTCTGGTGCTCACTGCGAGTGCAGACTGCACTTTCCGTCTCTGGGACTTCCGGGAGGCCTTCCAGGCCGTGGCCGTCTTCCAGGGACACTCCGATATTGTCACTTCTGTCGCATTCGCCACTGATCGAATCGTCTCTGCCAGTGATGATCGGACATTCAAGGTTTCCTACCTTTTTTGGATTCTTCTTTATGTTCTGCTGTTCCGGTATGGGACATCCGTAACATGCGGAGTGCACTGGCAGTGGCGAGACTGAGCAGTGCAGCCAACAGAGTGGGCGTCAGCCGGGGAGGAATCATCGCTGTCCCTCTTGACAACGCTTACGTTAGAGTTTATGATCTCAATGGACAACGTCTTCTCAACAGACGGGTCAGTCAAACAGTATTTTCTCTCTCTCTCTCTCTCTCTCTCTCTCCTCTCTCGCTCTCTTTTTCTCTCTCTCTCTGTCTTCTCTCTCTTCTTTCTCTATTTCTCTTTCTCTCTCTCTCTCTCTCCCTCTCTCCTTCTCGCCCTTCCCTCCTTCTGATCCTTCGTTTGCAGTGCCATTCCCGCATGGCGTGCTGCGCTGCTTGGGCCGAGTCATCCTCAGCATCCCATTCATCGATTCTTGTATCATGCGGATTCGATAGGCAAGTTGTTTGCTGGAAAGTTCTTCCTAACAAAGAAAACGTATGATTCTCATTCGCTAGTTGGACTTCTTTGTGCTTTGACTGATCTGTTTATATTCTAAAATCCTTTGTTGCTGACCTTATTGTGTCTATGGACTCTACAGCATATATAGTATTGATTCAATTTAAACTTGAGTATTATATGCATTGATTACTTTGACGTGTACACTATATTTCCTTTTACCCAGTCTAGATTCCTTTCTATCAGTTGTATCCTTACGCGGTGGTGTATGATTGTTTGTATGCAAGAATATTTAATGATAAAGAACAAATAGGATTCGATGAAGCTATAGATGTTATAGATTAGTCAGCGTCAGATTTCGAAAAGATGGACGAGGGCGAGGGCATTGACAGACAACTTCAGCGAGGCCGTGAAGCCGCGAATGACAATTTTCTCATTTCACAATGCATCTGCTTAATGGGTGACTGAGTGTTCGATGATTCATGAAAGAGGGTGCTGCCGCTGTATTCCGGAGTACTCTGGGCGTGACAGCCCAGCCTCCCCCATTCTCTGCCTCCTCTCTTTTTGTTACCCACTCTCACCACGATTCCTCGCATCCCTCTCTTTCTCGCTCCCTCTTGTCGTGTTCACTTTAAATCGAGGGGAAGAGTGCTCGACTGTTTACTTGCAAGAGAAGAGCACACCCTCATCCGCATCTTTCTTCCATGTCGGATCATCTCAAGAATTTCCTGATCAGTGGTGTCAAGAATGTGATTGTCAGTTATGCCTATCTCCATGTATAGCAGTGACTAGCAGACCATTTCGTTCTCCACTTGTCATCCTTCTTTTCATTTCTTTCTATGCGACCGATCAATAGCTTGGGCAAACATTCGCTCTGCTTTGAAGTTGAATCATAGAAAAACATATGTGATGAAACTGCGATTCCGTCATTCTTTTCGAGGTTATTATTTAAGGAGAATAAGCTGAACAAGAACAGCTCGGGTGGCGAAGCTCCTCCACCGTCCCAGCAACAATCGCAACACGGAGACATGAATTACGGTGGCTATCCTCCCCCAAGTGGTAGCTATCCCCTCCTGGTGGATATCCACAAGCCGGTAGTTATCCTCAGGGCGGATATGGCGGATATCCTCCAGGCCCCCAACAGGGCGGATACCCTGGCGGTGTCCGCGAACTTGATTATAACAGCGGTGGAGGCTCGTCCTCTCCATATCCCTCCGGTCCTGGTTATTCCCAAAATGCTGGAGGAGGAGCTCCCATCGGCTTCAATGCTAACCACTCTCCGTACCCTTCGTCGGCCGGCAGCCCCTACCCCCCATTGGGGGGAGGCGCGGCTCCCTCTCCATACCCCCCAGTCCCCTCTGGCTATCCACCATACCACAGCGGAGGCTATGTCCCCCAACAACAGACATCTGCCTACCCGCCGGTGCCTCAACAGCCTCAGTTCCCACATCCACCTCAGCAAGGCTACCCCAACCAGTTCCAGCAGCAACAACATCATAATCCTGCTCCTCGCTGTCCTGGTTGGTTATTTCTAGTCATAGATCTTTTGACTGTGCTGCGCTTAAGAAGGCAGAAAGTATCATCGGATTATGAAGGGAATATACTTTAATGGATTAACGTTAATTGATGCATGTAGTGCAGCTGATTCGATCAACAGATTTCCTTCTCTGTTCACTCTCTCTCTCTCTCTCTCGCTTTCTCTCTCTCTCTCTCCTTACTCTCATTTTATCTCGCTCTCCTCCCGTTCTCCTTCTCTCTTCCCTCTTTTTTTTTAGCTTACGATAGTTCTCTTCCCCAGATGTTTCTCATTTGCGCATTCCCTGCTTCCTGTTGCTGCCGCTTCAACCTGAATCTTTTTGCAATCAGTTTTCCACGGGTTGTGTAAACCGTTGTAGTATTTGCTCCTGTTTCCCTCTACCACCTCTTTTCACTAGGTCCCTCTTCTCTCTCTCTCTCTCTCTCTCTCTCTCTCTCGCTCTTTCTGCCCTTTCTCTCTCTCTCCATCCTCTTTTTCTCCACCCATTCATCTTGCCGGTTGCGCATGAGTAGTACCTACTGTTCCAAACACTGTTCTTGGTGACTCATAAAGGATGGCGATGGTTGCTCCGCCTTCTCTTAAATGTTTCTTCCCTCAATCTCTATTTCTGTCTGTTTCTCTGCTCTCCCTCCAGTGCTCTCCTTTTCTTACCAGATATAGAAGAGAGCGTTGTACTTTAAAATGTTTACATCGTTGTTGTCTCCGCACTTTGCCTATAGTGGATATGCTATGAATGTTTGAATATCTTCCTTCCCCTGTTATCCTCGCCATCCCTTCCAATTCTGTTTATCCCCCCCCCCTCATACCCTCCTGCAGAGGTGAGTGGTTGTCTCCTCCTGTCCCAATCCGATTACGACCTCGAATTGGAGTGTCGCATCAACCAAATTCACTCCGCCCTTCTGTTGCTTTTTCTGTTCTCTTTCTGTGTCTCTTACTTTATTTTTCTCCTTCACTCTCTCTCTCTCCCTCTCTCTATATATATGTATATATATTTTTTTTATTCTTTCTTCTCTTCTCTCTTTCACAGTCAGCAATTTCAAATAGAGTAATGGTGGCATCGATTCTCTCAATTTAGCCATAGTCTTGCTTGTCCTTTCAAAGACCTGACCAATGAATGTTTGCGTTTCGCAAGCCTTTGGTTAGATGGCTTCTCCATTCCATCTATCCACTGATGTCATGTTTCTCTCTCTCTCTCTTCTACTCTCTGTCTGTCTCGTCCACTCTCTCTCTGTCTCTCTTCCATTCTCTTTCTCTCTCCTGTCATCTTCCCTTCTTCTACAGGAATGTGGGGAACACCTTCGATCCGTCCGGTACCTGGCTTCAATGCTCAGGCTGATGCTGAAGTGCTGAGGAAAGCCATGAAAGGTCTCGGCTGCAACAACTCTAAGATCATCTCCGTTCTCTGTGCGCGGTCCAATGATCAGAGACAGCAGATTGCGCAGGCATTCAAGGTGAAGAGAATAAGGAGGAAAGAGAGAGAAGAGAGAAAGCAGAGAGAGAGAGAGAGAGTGAAATAGAGAGAGAGAGAGAGAGAGAGAGAAAGAGAGAGAGAGAAAAAGAGAGAGAGAGATAGAGAGAGAGAGAGTAGAGAGCGTGTTGAAGAAACGGAGAGAGAAATAGTTCATGGAAAAGAGAAGTGAGAATTGAAATAACTTATATTTGAATGAGTTCATTAAAGGTGATGTACGGGAAGGATTTTCTGAGTGATCTACGCAGCGAGTTGAGTGGAGACTTCGAAGATCTGATCCTCGCTTTGATGGAGCAGCCTGCCAGATACGATGCAATGCAACTCTACAAGGCCATGGCTGTCAGCTTTTCTTCTCTTTCTTATCTAATTGTCTATTTGATACGTTACTTCAGAAAGTTTGAAATTAAACAGAGAAATTACTAATTGTAAAGGGGTCTGCTTGCAGGGTCTGGAACGAAGGAATCTGTCCTGATCGAGATTACGACAACTCGCACCAATGAACAAGTACAACTAATCAAGACGGCTTATCGCCAACTGTCAGTTATCTTTCTTTCGGTATATTTCTCTCTTCTCGCTGTTTCTCTCTCCTCTATCTCTCTCCTTTCTCTGTTCTCTCTCCTCTATCTCTCTCCATTCTCCTTTTCTCTATCCTCTATCTCTCTCCTCTTTCTGTTTCTATCTCTCTCCTTTTCTCTGTTTCTCTCTCTTCTATCTCTCTCCATTCTCCTTTTCTCTATCCTCTATCTCTCTCCTTGTTCTGTTTCTATCTCTCTCCTCTCTCTGTTTCCCTCTCCTCTCTCTGTTTCTCTCTCCTCTCTCTGTTTCTCTCTCCTCTATCTCTCTCCATTCTCATTTTCTCTATAATCTATCTCTCTCCTCTTTCTGCTTCTATCTCTCTCCTCTCTCTGTTTCCCTCTCCTCTCTCTGTTTCTCTCTCCTCTAACCCTCTCCTCTCTCTATTTC
>CALZFC010000261.1:360000-367500 GCA_945643635.1 Allodiplogaster sudhausi | reverse complement strand
CGACTGCTCGGGTGCTTACAAAGATGGGCTCATCGCTCTCGTCAATGGCAACTGAACTCCTAACGGTCTTCTCTTTTCCACGCAATCTATCTTCCAATCTCAATTATCCTTGCAATCATGGCTCTTCTATTGAAATTCATTTCTGTTTTTCTACTACGGTTTTTTTTCTTCTTCTTTGCTTCTCCTTTGGAAAAGACGCGTCCTGATTGAATCTTAATCCAAGCGAGAGACTTGGGAATCAGCTTCTGAGTCTGGCACGCAAATGACATCTTTTGGTTTATCTTGCGAGGCTCGCTTGGAAATGAAAGATATTCTCACGACGTGGAACTCAGTGCAAGGTTACAAATACTTTCTCCTTGTAGTCATCTGCTAGGGCCTTCCCTTCTAACTCGGACTACCGACCAGAGGTGGGAATTGGTAGGCCCGGCCGGCCCAATTTGTCAAGGCACCTGGCCAGGCCCAAGAAAAGTTGGGCCGGCCCGATTGAGCCCTTAAGTCAGAAATTCCCGGCTGATGGTAAAGACGTAAACTTTAAATTTTCGGAAGTATTTGAAATTATTTATATATACTAAATATGGCAATGAGAACATCAAATAACTTAGTTTAGGCGGAAATGTTATTATTAAATTTTTCCGAATTTTTTTATTAAAAAGTAAAGACCGGCCGGGCCCAAAATTACAAGGCCCGGAAATTTCCGGCCGGGTCGGCCCAAAAATTTTAGGACCATTCCCACTTCTGCTGCTAAATGTCGCCGCACTCGGTCGTAGGTGCTTGAACTGCTTGAACTCGATGGTACTCCAGATTCTTCAGCTATCAGTTCGTCTTCTTGCTGACAGTGTTATTTTGCATCTCTTTATCTTTCCCTCTATTTCCGCTCTGCTGGCATTTAGGTGATTGTGCATGTATTTAAACTTGTTTAGCTACCTTGACTACGAGAGGCGCATCGTTTTATGTATAATACAGACTAACAAATTAATGCTGTGTGCATAATTACTCAATTTTTATTGCTTGAATTTGCGAATAAATGATTGTTGGAGCATCACGAACACAGCGATGGGCAATCTACACAGTAGTTTATCCCGTTGTGGTGGAACAAGCCTCCCACTGCTCTTCCACGCTTTCAATGTGCCGTGCCATACATCAGAGAAGCAAGTGGTGGACGAACAAAGAAGTGCCCTTTACGCTGTCACGACCCGTTCGGATCAGCAGCCTCCTTATTCCTTCTGCTTATATCGAACTTCTTCAGGCCTCTCTTTCTACTCTTCTCGCTCTCTCTCTCTCTCTCTCTCTTTCCCTGTTCTCTCTCTCTCTTTCTCTCTATCTCTCGCTCTCTCATTGCAGTCTGAACAACTCATGGCAAGCTGCCGTAATGCCCATACCTGCACTCCCTCTTCCATCGATGTCAAGGACGAGAGCGAGTCTCGGGAGGAGGGACGGAAAAAGGACAGTCCAAATGCACCCTTTAGAAGAGAGAGAGAGAGAGAGAGAGAGAGAGAGCGAGAGAGAGGGGAGGGGAGACAAAGAAGAGGAAGGGAATGGTTGGAGGAGGGGATGAAGAGGATCAAGATGGGGTTAGTTGTTGTTATGAATCGAGTCGGTTAGGGCCTCACTCATGCATGCAAAGTGGTCATTTTCTCTCTCTTCATTCATTCTCTTCTGCTCCAGCCGTATCTTCCGTCCTCTCTAGAATTTATAGCATCATGACATATTTTTAATTTGTTTTTAGGCATAATCAAAATATCTGTTGAAAGTGGGCGGACTCTTCTGTGACAGACACTTCATTAACAGGATGCTTAGTTCACTATGCGCTCTCTTCCTAGTGACGTTTTCGGTAAGAGACTCTTCCATTCACTGTGGATATATGTACATATACATATATGTTTCAAGAAAAAAAGGAAATATGACGCAAATACATACATAAGTACATATATTTAGTTCGAACTATAGCAAGTACTTCGCCATAGTTGTCATTTTATATGCAGTAATTTCTTTTAGATGCAAACAGTGCATGGCAGAATTGTTGATAATCGCCTACTCGGTCAGTACCTTTCGATAAAATATTATTGACCTTAAACTCTTCTTTTTTGCACATTCACAGATATACCAACGGTGAAATGCGGCCCGGATGAGATTCGATTAACTGCTCGAAGCGAGGATATCTTTGAAGGGCAGGTACTTAGGTTACAGATGGAATTAAATAAATACGAGTGGCTGCTTTCGATGTACATCCGAAGGCGGAGACGCATTCCCGACTGTTTCGTTGTCTATTCACTCGAAGACAACTCTACTACTCCTTCTTTTGGTCTTCCACTTCACAGAATCGACCGCTGCGGAGTCGAAATGAAGCGAACTGTCCGTTTGAGGCATTTACTTTTATACTTTAATACTTCTCTCCTTTACTGACTATTTCCTCCTGCTCAGCCAGTCTCTCGTAAAGTGGAGCTGGAAATGACTCTGACAGTGGCCTTTCACCCCGAACTTCTTACGAGGGGTGACGTCACCTTCTCAGTTCACTGTCTCTTCCAGCAAGAACCACAGACCGTTGCTGCCAATCTCGACTTCATAAGGTTCTTCTTTCTATTCTTTCCTTCAGTCATTACTAACAAATGAAATGAAGATTAATATAATCCTTGATTTCACAGTGACTTGACTCCGAGTGCGGATCTTCATGAAATGGCAGAGAGACCTCCGCTGCGTCTTCGGCTGCGGGCTCCCGATTCCACTCTACCGTATGACTTCACCGATTTGTGGCGGGAGTCCGGTCACTCGAAAGGGATGTATTGGGTGTGCGCGTGGGAGAGAAGTTCATGATGGAGTGGCTGCTGCAGCAGCACTCTCGTCAGTTCTCAATGTTTCATTCAAATGATATATGGAAGTGGTGGACGATGAAGCAATGACTGGAATGGCAGTTTCTTTTTTCTTAGCTCTCTACGGCTTCCGCGTGGTCTCTTGCTCTGCCTTCGCTCCCTCTGGAGAAGAATTTCTCCTCGCTGTCGATGGCTGCAGTGTTGATCGCACTCTCTTCTCCAATATCCAGTATTTTCATTTTCTTTCACATTATACATATTTCAAAATAATCGAAAGAGTAGGTGAAACGAAAGTTTCCCGTCTCATTATGTAAGAATGCACGTCACGTTATTTTTCATGAAAATTTCGTATTTGCATATTCATCCAAGAATTGATTAGCGAAGCGAGCGCGAATTTGAACCTTAAAATGAAATAGTTTCAGCTCTTTCTCCTGTCGTATTCCTTCCCCTCATCATAAGAGTGTGAGAGAGAGAGCGAGAGTGTGAGAGAAAGAGAACGAGAGAAAGAGAGAGAGAGAGAGAGAGAGAGAGAATGAGATTGGCTGTGCAGGTACTCGGAGGAGGATTCGCGTGCTTTCGCTGATGTCATGGCATTTAAGTACCCGGACACGGATGAGTTGCTTTTGAGATGCGCAGATCAAATATTGCATCCGGAGGTGAGGAATCTCTCTTTCATCTTCAGTTGTAAAAGAAAGTTCACCTCGAGGCTATTTTAAGAACAAAAAAGATCTCATGGTCGGTGGGAACAAGAGCCAAACGTCAGCAGCAACTACACAAAATGGGGAAGAAGGGGCGGAAATGATGCACGAAGACCATTTTTGACCTCGGATTCTGTAAATTGCAAAAGCGAAGACATGAAAGACACGTCATCCCAACCGCCTTCTCAAACAAAGAGCTGTGGAAGTGCTCAGGGGGATATTTTTGATCTGGCCACTTTGAGGTTCGAACATCTTCTCGTTGACAACAAGAACTCTGATTACACAGAACTTTGCGCTGCTCCGCCTGTCAGTTTTCCTCGATAACTATGAATGATGCTTATAAAATGCTTCTAAATGAGTACAGGTCTGCGACGGAGCAGAGAGAAGAAGTTTGAGGAGGAATAAGAGAGAAGCGGATGGCAGTGCTGTTCTTCTCAACGCCCGAGTCCTGCTGCTTGACAACTACCAAAGGCGATTTGGTAGCTTAAATTTTTATCTGCTGCACATAAATTTCTATTGTCACTAAAGATAATAATGATCAATAATGTACTTATTAACCACCACTTCAGGAAATAATGTGAAAAAATTAAATTACACAAGACAGTAGTTTGTATAGCTGGAAATGGAGATGTGTTGTCCCCTTAAAGAAGATAATCTGTGCGTGTCGCATCTCTCCTCATCTCTGAAATGGCATGTTTTGGTCAACAACCGAGTGGTCTCGGCAGATGGCCTCGAGTGGGTGGCAGAAACGAGGCCCGCAATCCGGTTACGAGGATAAGCTCTTCGAAATGGCTTCTAACGTGTATTTCTGCTTTGTTTACCGAGCCGCGTGAAGTGGAGCCTTGGCATTCCTTGCTGAGAGAGAGACCATTTCTGCCCCGCATAGCGAATGAGTAAGGAGTGACAAGACAGCCCCTCAACGAACGGCGCGAAAAGAGAAATGACGCCTACGGGATGGATGCTGTCTTGTAGTTGAAAGATTGGGTGTAAAGAAAGGTTCTTCTGGCATCAGGGGATTTAAGAAGTTCCTAATCTTCCCCTGCGAACTGCCTGGGGTTTTAATCTATCACTGCCAGTAATCTCCCCTCAATTCACTCTTTCTCAGCCAAAGTTCTTCGAGAACAACTTCTTTTGTAATCATGCGATGTATGTATTTTGAAGAAACTTTCCAATTATATGTATCTACTACTTTAATGGAAGTCGCGAAAAATAAATTTATTGAGACAAATTGTGTAATAAATAATTGATCTTAAGACTCTGTAATGTAACCATTTGAGATGTGCAATGGTGGAGTATTATCCAACTCATGAGATCCGCCCCTTTTTCAGCAGTCTCCGGTGGCCGTGGAGGAGAGGCCCCAGAAGCAGCCGCCCTCTCCACCCTGGGGGCTGGCCAGCACTCTTCCCTTAGCCGCGGAGGAGAGGCCCCAGAAGCAGCCGCCCTCTCCACCCTGGGGGCTGGCCAGCACTCTTCCCTTAGCCGCGGAGGAGATGCCCCAGAAGCAGCCGCCCTCTCCACCCTGGGGGCTGGCCAGCACTCTTCCCTTAGCCGCGGAGGAGATGCCCCAGAAGCAGCCGCCCTCTCCACCCTGGGGGCTGGCCAGCACTCTTTCCCTTAGCCGCGGAGGAGATGCCTCAGAAGCAGCCGCCCTCTCCACCCTGGGGGCTGGCCAGCACTCTTCCCTCTGCCTCTCTCCTCCTCTCTTCGCATTTGCCAGCTCCTCCTTTTGTGTGCTGGTCACTTCTACAATCCTTTTCATTTCTGCTGCCCTGTATCGTGGCTCCAAGAGGCATGGAAACGTATGGTTTCACCTATACTAGAACTCTTTAGCTTGTAATCAATTTTCCAAGTAATTCACCTAAATTACTGTCGGTTTTCATTAATTCTCCAATGATCTGCTCATATCTTTTGTTTTTCATGCTTTAAAGTGTGTGTAATGGTTTTAATGAAAGCATTACAACCGCAAATTTTATTTCTCGTCTGTCTTGAGCATTAGACAAGCTTCGAACGAGTAAGTTACGATTCGAGATATCAAGTTCTTGAGTTCCTTTCTTTGCGTACCGCATTTCAGTGGATTCTGCTCAGCCATTTGTTCGTGATACTGCCTCTCTTGTCGAAAATAAATGAATAGCGTAAGGAGACGTCATAACGGACCTTTTCCGCATTTCTACTCGATCAGTCGATGGTCAGAACGATTTCAAATAGGAAGAGAAATTACAAGAGAAAGAATAGGAGGAGAGAATTAGAAGAAAGAATAGGAGGAGAGAATTAGAAGAGAAAGAATAGGAGGAGAGAATTAGAAGAGAAAGAATAGGAGGAGAGAATTAGAAGAGAAAGAATAGGAGGAGAGAATTAGAAGAGAAAGAATAGGAGGAGAGAATTAGACGAGAAAGAATAGGAGGAGAGAATTAGAAGAGAAAGAATAGGAGAGAGAAATTAGAAGAGAAAGAATAGGAGGAGAGAATTAGAAGAGAAAGAATAGGAGGAGAGAATTAGAAGAGAAAGAATAGGAGGAGAGAATTAGAAGAGAAAGAATAGGAGGAGAGAATTAGAAGAGAAAGAATAGGAGGAGAGAATTAGAAGAGAAAGAATAGGAGGAGAGAATTAGAAGAGAAAGAATAGGAGGAGAGAATTAGAAGAGAAAGAATAGGAGGAGAGAATTAGAAGAGAAAGAATAGGAGGAGAGAATTAGAAGAGAAAGAATAGGAGGAGAGAATTAGAAGAGAAGAATAGGAGGAGAGAATTACAAGAGAAAGAATAGGAGGAGAGAATTAGAAGAGAAAGAATAGGAGGAGAGAATTAGAAGAGAAAGAATAGGAGGAGAGAGTTAGAAGAGAAAGAATAGGAGGAGAGAATTACAAGAGAACGATAGGGAGACGGAGGAAAAACTTTATCTAGTCTATATAGTGCATACATGGCATTTTTTCCAAACAAATAGAAAGCCAGAATTGTCACGATTTGCGTTGAAGAGAGAAGAATTTTCTTTGACTTCCCAATAAGTTCTAGACCTTTCTTTGGCAAACTGAATTAAAATTCTGCAATGGAAACGTCGGAAAGTTTGATCGCACTTGTGATAAGAAGTCAATGAAGTGGGAAGGAGAGGTTTGAGAAGAGCCGCTCTTCAGGTTCGTATTGGAGGAGGGGGAGTTAGATCTCTGCATGTGCTTTATTCTTGTCTTTCCTGGGCATTTTCTACGAATCATGCATATTTTGCCAACTGGATATTTTTTACTTCTGATTCATCTAGATAATAATCACTTCTCCAGTAATTCATTCTCTCTGAACCTCATATCATCTGCTTTCTTCACAAAGAATTTTTTTGAAACAACCTTGTTTTGGCGCAATACTGAAACAATATTGTTTAATATATCAAAGGATAAAAATCATTGTTTGATATATCAAACAATATTTTTTTTCAGCCCAAATGTTGTTTCTAACTATATTTGAGTGTGTTCCCATGCAAAGACGGCCTCGTACTTCTCCTTTTCTGGAGACACTTCGATATCCTCTAGTTCCCTTTTCTTCATAACTCTAAAAGCTCATCAGTACGTCTCCCATTTGTTAGTGCGCGAGGTTCACAATTCAAACTTGATGTGGCTGAAATATTAATTCAGTACGTGCAACCATCGAATAGCTTGGGAAGAATATTTCACAAACTTCATAGTGCATATCTTCACGGAAAACTTACAACTTTCCCGTTCGAGGTAAAATTCTGCTCTTTGGACACAAAACATTTTGTCGATGACTTTAGTTAGATGAATGCAGGCCATCGGACCGTTGCCTGAATTTCCCGCCCACTCCCTTGGAGTCTTCTTCCATGTCCTCCTTCCATTAATATAAGATCATTTTTCAGCGGATCTCCATTTCAATTTGTTATTTATTTTGTTTCATTCGTTGAAACAGTTCACAACACCTCTTGCATTTGCGTTAAACTCTCTTCTTGCTGTTAGGTGGTCTTCTTTAATTATAGTTGTCAAACATGCGCTTTTGTATTT
>CALZFC010000261.1:305000-357500 GCA_945643635.1 Allodiplogaster sudhausi | reverse complement strand
AAATACCTAATTTTAGTAGGAAAGAAAAGAAGGAAGCTGAAAGTGGATGATTTGTATGTCACTGCAAGTCTATGAGAAGAGATGGCGGCGGGGCTGCTGCCCACTGTCCACTGCAAGTCTGCTCTGCTGGCATATCCAATTCCAGGCTGAAAGCTCCATTTACTCAGTCAAAGTATTTCTTTCTCCTGTTTGTCCAAATCATTTACGACTATTTTCTATTTTGGAGAAAATATCAATTCAATCATTTCGGTTGCCTTTATGTTCGTATCCTATAGGATTATAATTTATTTTAAATACATAAATAAATATATTTTAGCGAAGACTTTGCAGGTCGCGTCCTTCTGTATGGTGCTTTGCATATGTAATTGCTTTGAACTTTGGATGCCATTTCACTTTTCTCTTTCCCTCCAGCATCCTTATCATCCTATTTTCTCCCTCTAAAATATCTTGACGGCTATATGCACATATACAGTGATGTTTCTCCAAAATGCCGATATGTTCCAATCTACTCGCATTAAATATCTATGAAATTACAGACATATTGATTCTATTTTTATTGAAATGTAGATAAAATTCCACATACAGCATAATTATTACTTCATTCCAAACTTGAGTTAGAAAGATGTGAGATGATTGTAAAATTTTTACTTGGCGAACTCTGAGCCTAATTGTAAGCCTCATAACTTGACCAATTATAGTGTGCTGGATGTGAAAAAAACAAGACAGTCAAAATACATTTCATATTGTTTCCTTGCCCACGAGCTTGTGTGCTGATTGGAACTTTGAGCGCGCTTCGTTATAAATCGGCCATTCTGGCGGTACATCACTGTATGTCATTTCTCTGTGAATAATCACGGTTATTGGGAAAAATACCCGTCTTCAGGCAAAAAAAGTAGAACCTGGTTCTGAGCAAGCGGACGGGTTCAACAGGGTGCATGCACCGGCCTTGTTAAGCACTGTTGTAGTTACAAAAAATTTAAATGTCATCCTTAAAATATACCGCTGTCACTTGCATTAAAATAATGTGATGATGCATGGAAAAAAGCCAGGTCCAAAACGGGCTACCCACCCAAATTTTTGAGACCCGAAAATTTAAATTTCCTTCTTACCTACCCTATTTTTCTCGAAAATGAAATTACATTTTTGGCTTACCCACCCACTTTTGTGCGAGCCTCTGGCCACCACCCTTTTTGCCTGTTTTGATGGCATTAGAAGAAGAGAGAGAGAGAGAGGGGGAGAGAGAGAGATAAAGAGCGAGAGAAAGAGAGAGAGAGAGCTGCCGAAGGGCATGTAGGATAGAGGAGGGCGACTCGGTCTACGTCACCGATGCAAATGTAATGGTGTCCCCAGTCTTCCATTCTCCTCGTTACTCCCCTTGCAATCACTCGCCAATTGCCTTTTGCCTTCCTTCTCTTCTTCCATTCTCTGCCATGCTAGAGACTAAAATCATTTGCCACATTCGCGGCTCATTTCTTCTATAGTTCAAAGCGACTCTCACACTCTTCGGTCTAAAAAAAGACTACGCATTATCTTCCTTATCCCTCATTAAGGGCAGTTGAATGAGTTACATCACAGCTATTATAGATTCTATCCTTCTCCTTCACATATACTTTTTTTTCTAAAAATGGTATGTTTTACTGTGCAAATTTCGTTCATTTGGTAGCTGGAGAAGCAAAAAAGAAGAGGGAATTGGCAGATCGAGATGGTCTTAATTGCCTTTCTGCCCTGATGAAAGATCTTCATCCGACTAATTGATTTTAAACCGAGTGATATTGAGCTGGAAAAAGGTCTTTAATTCTTAGTAAATATTCAAATTCAGCACGATCGAGTAAAATGTGACTGCGCTTTTATCTTTTTCTTTCCATCTCTATACACAATGGCTATAGCAAATATTTTTATTATTCTGTAAAGCGTGGTGTCCTCTTCAAGTGCCTGCCAACCTACTCCGCCCCGTTCCCCACTGCAAACCCACTCCGCCCCCGTTCCCCACTGCAAACCCACTCCACCCCAGTTCCCCACTGCAAACCCACTCCGCCCCCTTTCCCCATTGCTAACCCACTCCGCCCCCGTTCCCCACTGCCAACCCACTCCGCCCCCTTTTCCCCACTGCTAACCCACTCCGCCATCCTTCCCCACTGCCAACCCACTCCGCCCCCGTTCCCCACTGCCAACCCACTCCGTCCCCTTTCCCCACTGCTAACCCACTCGCCATCGTTCCCCACTGCCAACCCACTCCGCCCCCGTTCCCCACTGCCAACCCACTCCGCCCCCGTTCCCCACTGCCAACCCATTCCGCCCCCGTTCCCCACTGCCAACCTACTCCGCCCCCGTTCCCCACTGCAAACCCACTCCGCCCCCGTTCCCCACTGCAAACCCACTCCGCCCCCGTTCCCCACTGCCAACCCACTCCGCCCCCTTTCCCCACTGCTAACCCACTCCGCCCCCGTTCCCCACTGCCAACCCACTCCGCCCCCTTTTCCCCACTGCTAACCCACTCCGCCATCGTTCCCCACTGCAAACCCACTCCGCCCCCGTTCCCCACTGCCAACCCACTCCGCCCCCGTTCCACACTGCCAACCCACTCCGCCCCCGTTCCCCACTGTTAACCCACTCCGCCTCCGCTGCGTCCACATTATTTACCACATCTAAATTCCATTTCTTCACATGCTGAATATTTTTACCGTCCGGTGTGACGTTTCAGTTTGAAGATTCCTTGAAGAATGGCCATTATGAAATCCGAAGTCGAGCATTCTTCTCTGGCTCTTTTTTCTTTCAATTCTTATACATGTTCGTTCTTCAAATTCGCACTTCTCTTTTGTCCTCAATTTTTGTCGTTCTATTTAAAAACTTCCTTCTTTATGACCGATGACCTGAAAGCTTTTGTGGACGAAAGTGAACGGGGAACTATGCATACGAAGTGAGAGGGAAAAGAATAGATTAGACAGTGAGTGGAAAGAGAGTGGGAAGCGAAAGAGAAACGACAAGAGGGTGAGTGAGAGAGAAGAGGGCGAGAAGAAGAGTGAGAGAGTGAGAGAGTGATGTCAGTGAGGTGTGCGAGAGTCAGTCCTTGTCCAGTCTTTCCGAGCAGTTGCATCAAATTCATGCTTCGTTTTCCTGCCAGGTCTGATCTCGCTTGGGGAGAGGTTGTCAAGGTAAATACTAGATTGTAAATGATGAAAATGCATATGTTGATTTGCATGCTTTGATCCATTCTCCGACATATTCGACGCCCTCTTCCCTAACCATAAGGTACATCAAATTTCTCGCAAACGGAATGTAGTCCTCCGAGGTGAGAATATCTCGAGAAGGCACGACTATCTTATTTCAGTATTTTCGACATATAAACGTTTTTCTTTGACATTTTATATGTACTTCTTTTCCTAATATCGCTCTTCCTAATATTTCCTTCCCTCTTTCACCCTTACGCCTGCGTTTCTCTTGATGCGTCCATAACCATTCAGAAGACTATTCTATCTCTCTCCCTCCCTCCCTCTCTTTCTCTCTCTCTCTCTCTGTATATGTCTCTGTATCTCTCCCTCTCTCTCTGTATATCTCTTTGTATCTCTCTCTGTCTCTCTCCCTCTCTCTCTCTGTATATCTCTTTGTATCTCTCTCTGTCTCTCTCCTCTCTGTCTCTCTCTGTATTTCTCTTTCCCTCCCTCTCTCTCTCTGTATCTCTCTCTGTATCTCTCTCACCCCTCTCTCTGTATATCTCTCTGTCTCTCTCTCCTTTCTCTCTATGTATATCTGTCTCTATATATCTCTTTCGCTCTGTATCTCTCTCCCGATATCTCCTCTCTCTCCCTCCCTCTCTGTATCTCTCTCTCCCACTCTCTCTCTCTGTATATCTCTCTATATCTCACTCCCCCTCTCTCTCCCTCTCCCTCTCTCTGTATCTCCCTTTTCTCCTCTCTCTCTCTCTCTCTCTCTCTCTCTCTCTCTCTCTCTCTCTCTCTCTTTCCCTCTTTCTCTTTTCTCCCAGGTATCCCATCGAGTGCCCTGGAGGAAGCGCGCCCCAGAGGCGCCAAGGCCAGGTAGTTCATCGTGTGTTCCGTGTCCTTAGAGTGGCAAAGCTGAAGGGAGGCGCGTGTCTGAGAGAGGCGAAAGGGCCACGACTCGCGGCGGATGCCAGGTAAGAGAGGATTTTCACTCCTTTCAGAAACTGGTCATTTTTCAACTCATTTCTTCCCTTTCCAGTTTCATGCTCTCCTTGCTCTTGTTTTATTAATTCTTCAATTTACCCGTTCTCTATTACAAATAAATAGGATTCAATCATGTCTTGGTGTGATTACCCTAAAAAATTTGCTTTTGTTATTTTCATTATTTTATACATAAATTACCTCTCTCTCTTTCTTTGCCTCTTTCAGGCGGCAAAATCCATCGCCGCTTGCGTGGAGGCGACGTGTCTCTCAGCGTCTGTGCTCTCCTC
Source organism: Allodiplogaster sudhausi (assembly GCA_945643635.1). Lineage (NCBI taxonomy): Eukaryota > Metazoa > Nematoda > Chromadorea > Rhabditida > Diplogasteridae > Allodiplogaster > Allodiplogaster sudhausi. Next base: position 353,071 of record CALZFC010000261.1, on the reverse strand, counting down.
TTAGTCCTACTTCTCCTTTCCTCAAACGCCATGGCACAGTGCGCAAATTTATATATATATATACATACATATATACTATATATATATATACATACATATATATATATATATATATATATATATAATATATATATATATATATATAATAATATATATATATATATATATATATATATATATATATATATATATATATATATATATATATATATATATATATATATGACACAGAATAAAAAGGTTTTAAATTCAGGTCGACAGAAGCAAAGAAAGATGGTCGAGCTGGTAAGAAAATGTCATCTCACGGCCCGAGTTTCATGAGAAAGCGGGACTGGCCAGGAAGTTCGGACTCGGTGATTGAGGAGATGGCCAGTGCATTCCTCCCGGAAGTGCTTAGTGAGAATGACAAGAAGAAGAAAGAGGACGACGCTTCGCTTGTCCTTCGCCGGCCTCGTCTGCTGCAGATTTTGTTGATTGCGAGGTGACACTCTTTCTCTCTCACTCTCTCTCCCTTTCACTCTTCGTCTGCACTCTCCTTTTGTGTCATGCTATCTCATTTCATCGCTTACTTATACGATAAAGCAACAATTACTAACATGATGATAAAACCGAGCCCATTGTTGATTTGGTCTCTTCTGCAAGCTTCGCAGTAGCGACAATAAAATATTTGCATGCACATATTTACATCAGTGAATGTTAGCAGTATGAGATTTCGAAAGATTTCACAAGGATGGCTTGACCAGCGGAGCATTCAAACTCGACAAGAAGATAGCAAAATAATGCAGAAACCTAAATATAGCAAATTGTAAAGATCTCAATACAAAAGCTTGGATAAAAGAAAGAAAGGGCTTCGGATTTATTGGCCTTGTTATCTATTCAAAGCTATCATTTCCTTTATTTTCAGAAGATAGCACAGAACTTTAATCAAGGCGTCGTGGGTTCGCAGTGATATTTGATTGGACAATCTTTCGATGGATATGTGGAATTGGCGGTAGCGTTATCTGGATTTCGGTTAGGGCACGTACTATTGACTTTTCCTTGTTAACCTAAAAGTCAACCCCCAGGGTACCATGACTTTTTGCCCCGTTCACCCTAAGTTGCACTCTAGGGGTCTAAATTCGCCTCGCGTCGAGCTGATTCCAAATCACTATCGTTTGGGTCTGTACGACCCCTGGGACCGAGATACAGACCCCTCGAAAATAAAACTTTTCGTCGTGTTCCACTTATTTTACGCCAACCCCAGGTTCTTACAGGGCCTTCTATAGTCCTAGCACCTAGAGACCCTACATAGATGAATGTTGTTCAGTACCCTATGGGGGTAAATTTTTTCATGACTTTATCAAATTCTAATAAACGTTGGGAAACCTTAGTATCTCGCGAACAAAATCGACAAAAATAGAGAATTCTCAGTCCTATTTGTGATTTATCAACTTTCATTCGATCTCGGGCCAGAAGCCAAATAGACAGCATTTATATTCGCGCGAAGAAAAGTTCCTTTCTAGTCCCCCCCCCCCCTCCATGGAGGACCCTTCTCCGATCACGCACTCTCCTCTTTCACGTTCACTGTCTATCGTCCTCGCCTGACCCGTAGACTGTTGCTTGGGACGCAATAAGAACGCATACATTCACTCGTGCAATGTATTTAACCACCTTTATCATAAGTGATTCGTCTACTTAAGAGTTCTCAGAATAGTTCGCCTCACTGCATATACAACAGGCACACTAAATATGCCCGTATGTATATACATGTAAAGAGTAAGATCAGCCGTGCTCTGCTCTAAGAATGGCCTTTGAAGTGTGTATTGACCACGTGGATTCGGCACTCGCTGCGGTCGGCGGAGGTTTAATTTTCACTTTTATTATCATTCTCATCACACTTATAGAAATACATTAAAAATTAAAGTAAATCTGGAAATATTTAAGGAGCAGATCGCATTGAAATCTGCTCCGAGCTGTCCGTGGGTGGGCTGACTCCGTCGTCAGGTTCGAAGTTTGATTTGCCGTTGCAATGATGACCACCTCTGCAGCATTCTTCTCTCGAGTTGTCTCGATGACTTCGCTTCCTCATCGAGTGATGATTCGGCCGAGAAGTGGCGACTTCCACTACGACAACCATGAACTGGCAGTCATGGAAGAGGACATCCGACGATTCTCCGCCCAAGGAGCGCACGGATTCGTCTTCGGAGTGCTCGACAGGTTCAGTCAGGACACAACATGAATGACAGGACGTAATGAATGCAGTGATTCCTCCCTCTGCCTGGCTGGCTGCGGTCGTTTGCTGGCTGCTGCGAATGGACTTCCCTGCACCCTCCATCGAGCCATTGACTTGACCCCCGATTGGAGAAAGACACTCCATGACGCAATTCAACTCGGATTCGATACCGTACTGTCCAGGTTATTAAAGCACCTTCATATTTTCCATTATAAAACTTTGATCTCTTCAGTACATTATATTGACAGCGGACAGAAGGAGACCGCGCCGGAGGGAGCCGCGACTCTGCGGGAAATGCACGCAGCAGTCGCTGGTAGAATACACGTTATGGCAGGATCCGGAGTCAACGAAAGCAGTATCGCAAGGCTTCTTGAGGAAACTTCACTGCATTGGTTCCACGGGTCTCGATCTTTAGGATAGTTGCTGTGCCAAGGAGGAATGGAGCTCCCCTTGTAGATCAGCTTCTTCGGCTCTTCCCTCTCCTATGAAACCCACCCCTCGGATTGCAATGGGGCCACTGGAAACAGGCACCCAGCGCCGCTCTGACAAGAAGAAGATCGCCACGATTGTTGACCTCATCCATTCTAAGCGGCAGTTGCCGTAGATTTCCATGTTTAACCGTGACAGTTGATGGAAAAGCTTAGTATGGTTGCCTGTGATATTTCCGTGAATTTGAAATCTATGAACTATAAGTTTTTACTGCTCAGACGAATGAACTAAAAAAGTTTGTAATAAGAAATTCAAACGAGTTTGATTTAGTCAAGGGGAATGAAAAACAACGAAGTGATGAAAAATGAAAGAGTCGCGTGATTTGTTCCATATACGTTTACTGCCAACAACAGGAGAAACATATCCAACCTATAAGACATTTTCTTACACAAAACCAAAACCGTAAACACGTATCTATGAACTATCTGTTTAACTTTCTAGACTCTGATTTCTTAGCGGTGCCCTGTCAGACGCAATGAAAATAAACTGGCAACCTTTTCTTTACCTATAACACTAACATCAATGAAAATGGGAATGTATAATCTATAATTAAGCAAATGAAAATGGTGGGAGAAGCTGCTTACTGCTTCGATTCGATATGCCTTTGGTGTCGCTTGGCAATGTTGTGAATGATGAGTTGTTCAATGTCAGAATGAGGAGAGCAGAGAGAGAGCGGCTCCTCCCCCTCCCTGTCCACTAACATCACTTTCTGTTTCCGAGTCTGCAGCAAGTTCGCCACCACGAGTTGATGGCCGTAGTTGGCGAGGGCGCTTCTCGCCTTCACCAAAAGTTCGTCCGGGTTTGTCTCCAGCTGTAAGATGAAGCTAAATCAATATATTACAAAATAAAATAGCATTTAGACTAACTATATCGTGCATGAACCAAACCGAGTGAAAATTAAGTAGCTGAAATTAACCTTAAATGAAACAACAAAGGCTTCGGGAACTATTGACTCGACCAGCCGGCCAAGCTGCTTGGGCACCACGCTCAGGGGCAGCATCATCTGCTCTGTCTTCATCTTGTGCTCTGCCTAGAATCGAGTGAGTAGGAGAGAAAGAGAGAAAGAAAGAAAGAGAGAGAGAGAAAGATATAGAGGGCAGAAGGAGAAAGAGTGAGAAGAGACTTGATAATTATTGAAAATACTGTGATATTTTAGTGGAATAATAAAAGGAAACCATTTGATCAGTTGTTATATAGAAATCAGAGACAGCGGCGGCCAGATAGACGAGCAGAGCAGACCCAGTAGGCCGTAGCTTCCCGCATACCTTGTGGTCATTCATTCATCCTTCGGCCATTGCAAGTAGTCTATCCAGAAGAACATGGAATGAGCCTAACCGTCTCGAGGAGATGGAGGTAGGAGTCGAGGGTCACGAAGGGAAGCAGAAGCAGACGACAACGATGCGACTCCTCGATGCAACATCAATTCATTCCTTCTTCCATACTTCTCAATTACTACTAGAACAGCTGCTAGGAAAGCCTAACAAGTCTTCGTAAACTTTCGACGAGTTTCTTGTCATCGCTGACGGCCTTCCCGTCTTCCACTCGAAGTTGCTCGAAGAGATGAGGAAAACTTCGCGAGAAAGGAAGAAGAGAACCTTCTCTGTGCATCATGATAACTGCGTAGCCACACTCCAATAGGTATCTGGAGGAAGCCACCAGTACAATTCAGGATTAATCATAATATTCCTTAATGAATGAAGAAGTCGACTGTTCAGTTCAGGTGTATTTTGAATGAACAAACAGCTGACTCAGTGCTGGCGGCGCCTCTCGTTCCCATTGAGAAATTGTCAATGTATCGAACCGTGTTCCGTTCCAAAGGAACAGTCGTTCCACCGCTCTTAAGCACGATACTTTTGATTTCAGTAAATATTTACGAACCGTAAAAAAGCGGGAATACTAATAACACAAAGGGAGAGAAAAATAATACTTACGGTGACCAATGCGACGGGAGTATCCTTCGGAAGACTGCTCAAAAAGTTCTCGATTTTTATTATCGTGTCGTGCAGGACTTCCATCTTGATATCTGCAATAACAAAAAAGAGTCAGGAGCAATTTAATTACGGAATAAATAACGGCGTTGTGAAAGACATCGAGAGACAGGTGTATATGACGACAAAGACAGAAAAGTGCAATGGAACTTGTTCTTGACAGAACAGCGACCTCCAAGTCGGCTAGAACAAAAAAGGAATGCTATCAGCCACGTGCAGACTTCTCAGAGATAATAAGGAGGGGGAGTGAATAGCACAAAAGACGTGTTCTAAACGGAGGATCACAAAAAAGCAGGGCAGTCATTAAAATCAAATCCTTTAGAAGTTGGAAATTGTTAGCTATAGTTACTTGACGCGAGTTGAAGCGACGGAGAGTGAAATACAAAAAGCCTCAAAATAATTATGTAAGCTCTTCTTCTCCAATATAACAGGTGTTAATAAAAAAGAAAAAAATTGGCGGTCGGAAATGTGACCCAGAAGCTTCAGCCGCGTCCGTAATGTATAGATCTGTTATTTGCTAAATCACATCCTCCGACATCACGTATCAGTGAGTGATATACGACCAAGCATGCTTTACCAGTGATTCTTCCTTCCTCTGAAGCAAATGTGTACTTTACACAAAATCGTTTCGCGAACCTTGCACGTATGAGCAATGGATAGCGCAGGATTAATGAAGCGGCAGCCATTCTCGTAGTCTCCTTTTAGACAACGGATTACGCTCTTGTCCCAGAGCGTGACATGGACGTATGTACGTATTCTAGCAATTGTTTGCTATAACACCGCCAATCTCGGGTGAAAAGCGAATGGCCAATTCCGTGCGCGGAAATGGTAGAATGGTACAAAACCTGCAGACTGGCGAAATAATGGCGGCCTACTAATCAGTTTATTACTATTCCTGTACCCCCTTACTGGCCATTAACGTACCATTTATTTGCCATTAAAACATTTGAACATGGGAAATGGCGGGAAATTCTTTTTAAAGAGTAAACCATTGTTTTGAAAGCCGGCAAGTATAGGGTGCGCGGTCAGCACAAGTGTTGCAGTCTTTAGAGCTTCGTCAATCAGCGGCCCCATATGAGGGGGGGGTTCGTTCCCGCTGCAACTTCAAGGAGCGGATTTTTTTTCGTTTGGTACCCTGAAGGGGGCTGAGATAATTGTAAAGAGGTAGTTTTCGGAACTTCGTGAGAAAAAAAAACTAAAATTATAATTTTAGTGCCACAGTACGCTGATTTTTTAGTGTTACTGGTTGAGTTTAATGGTTGATTTTTGTCAGTTATCCGCAGGTTATCTGCCTGCTATGTGCAAGTTACTGCTCCAATATGCGCAGGTTATTGCTGAAAAATTTGCTAATGGTTAGATCTGAGTGAAGAATTGTTCGAATAATGTTTGGTTGCCCATCAGTAAACTACTATTATTGGCGGTAGTTATTTGCCATTACTGGACCATTTATTTCCCATTCGCTTTTCACCCGAGATGGACGAGGACTGTGTGGCAAGCAGGTGCCAGGCTGGAAGAGTGATGCCCACAGCATGATTGTTGGCCAGCCAGTCAGACCATCTCCGTCCCCCTACATTCCTACATTGCCAGGACAGAACATCCCACCACTTCTCACATTTCCTCTGGCAGTGTCCTCATCGAGGATACAAATAGCTTCATATTCCTGTCATAATCAATAAGTTGAGCGAACAAACCGTTCAACATTCATGCTAATAAGGTTACCTAGAAAGTAATCTACCATGCCCGATGAACATATACAAATGGCAACTGCCTAGCAGCGTAGGGCACTAACATAGGGTACTAGAGGGCTACATAACAATACACCGTTGGAAAAGAAGAGTGAAAAAGATATCAGATATCTCAATCCACTCTAATTAATATACGTTTAAGCAAGATAGAAGGCACCAAATCTCGAGTCTACAAGAAGAAATAGAATTCCTCTAGATGGGGCCCTCCCTAGTGGAACGACTCCATGGAGAAGTGCGGATGGATGTTATGAAAGATTACTTGGTAACTTCCTTCATTCGATTGAGGGCCGAGCCAGCCTTGAACCAGGCGATCTGCTGTTCGTTGAAAGTGTGGTTCAGCCAGATCTCCACCTGAAAGAAGAAAGGAGTGATCCACTGGAAGGAAGCAGAGAAAAGAGGAACCTTGCTGCTGTTCTTCTTCTTGATCACAGCCTTGAGCGGTTTGCCGGCAGCAAAGTCAGCGAGGCCGAGGATGGACACTCGGTCAGACGGCTCGATCTTGTCGTAGTCAGCGGGGGAGGCGAAGGTCAGAGGGAGCATCCCCTGCTTCTTCAGATTCGTCTCTGCAAACCATGAAGAGGACTGAACGAATGGCAAGAAGAACGAAGAAATAGAATGACCATGAATGCGGGCGAAGCTCTTGACAATGATAGCGCGTCCTCCGAGATGGCGAGGCTCGAGGGCGGCGTGTTCGCGGGACGAGCCTTCTCCGTAATTCTCGTCTCCGATTGCTACCTCAACAAATGAACGGAGGAGATAAAGATAAAGGAAGAAGAAGCATACCCATTCCTGTCCCTTTGACTTGTAGAAGCGAGCAGTCTCGGGCACCGGTCCGAACTGGCCATTCAGTTGGTTGCACACCTAAATACTTTCTTCAATTCACTAATAACTTAACCATTTTCCACCAGACACGTTGCGAATCACAGCTCAAGTTGCTTACCTTGTTCATTTCTCCGTTCTCAGAGTTGACGGCTGTGAGGAAGAGATTGTTGGAGATGTTGTCGAGGTGACCACGATACTTGAGCCATGGGCCCGCGGCCGAGATGTGGTCCGTCGTGCACTTTCCTTTTACCTAACAAAGACAGAAACTTCAAAACACTCTAGAATGATAAGAGACCAACCTTGATGAGGATGACCAAGTCCTCGAGATCCTTTCCGTCCCATTTCTTGAACGGCTCCAGAATCTGCAGGCGCTGGCTCTTCGGATCGACAAGCACATTTCCAGATCCGGAGGGAGCCTTAACATCTATTGCGTTTAGAAGAAGAAAGAAAGAAGGATGGCCAACCTGATAGGTGTCCTCTCCCGGGTCGTATCCCTTGCTGGGGAGTTTGTCTCCAGTCGGTGCTTCCAGCTTGAACTTCTTTCCATCCGCAGAAGTCAGCTCATGCACAAGCGGGTCGAAGTCGAGTCTGTGATGAAAAGTATAAGGAAGAGAAGAGGAGCAGACGCTGACCGGCCAGTGATGGCGAGAGCAGTCACAATGTCGGGAGAAGTGACGAAGCCGTGGGTGGCGGGGTTCGCGTCGTTGCGGCCAGTGAAGTTGCGGTTGTAGGAAGTGACGATGGTGTTCTTCTCTCCCTTCTTCACGTCCTGGCGGTCCCATTGGCCTGCAAAGCGGGAGCACTGAGAATGAAGATGGAATGCCACGCACCAATGCAAGGCCCGCAGGCGTTGGCGAGGACGACTCCGCCGAAGTCACGGAAGATCTGCGCGAAGCCGTCCCTTTCAATCGTCGCGCGCACCTGCACGAATCTCCTTCTGTTATGAACTTCCCCTCTAAGATGACCTGTTCACTGCCGGGAGTGATGGTGAAGAGCGACTTGGCCTTCAGGCCCTTGTCAAGTGCCTGAAAGGACTCCCCTTCCTCTCCTCATTCCTCTTTCTTTTTCAACCTGCTTAGCAATGCTGGCTGCGCGTGCCATATCCTCGTAAGAAGAGTTCGTGCAACTTCCGATCAGAGCTACCTGCAAGTCATCTGATCCTTCAACTTCTAAATTTACATAGCATTTTTTATATCCATTGTGCAACTTTCTTCCGAAATGAATTTATAGTTTAAGAATAAAGGAAAGATTTTCCAACCTACCTTAACATCAAGCGGCCATCCGTTCTTTTTCGCGTTGTCGCCGAGTTTGTCGATGGGAGAAGCGAGGTCGGGAGTGAAGGGGCCATTGACATGGGGGACCAGCGTGTCCAGATTGATCTCGATCACCTTAGGAGCATCCGTTAGGAAAGAGAGGGAGAGGGAACTCAACTGGTCAGAGAGGGGTGGAGGGAGAGGGAACTCAACTAGTCAGAGAGGGGTGAAGGGAGAGGGAACTCAACTGGTCAGAGAGGGGTGGAGGGAGAGGGAACTCAACTGGTCAGAGAGGGGTGGAGGGAGAGGGAACTCAACTGGTCAGAGAGGGGTGGAGGGAGAGGGAACTCAACTGGTCAGAGAGGGGTGGAGGGAGAGGGAACTCAACTGGTCAGAGAGGGGTGGAGGGAGAGGGAACTCAACTGGTCAGAGAGGGGTGGAGGGAGAGGGAACTCAACTGGTCAGAGAGGGGTGGAGGGAGAGGGAACTCAACTGGTCAGAGAGGGGTGGAGGGAGAGGGAACTCAACTGGTCAGAGAGGGGTGGAGGGAGAGGGAACTCAACTGGTCAGAGAGGGGTGGAGGGAGAGGGAACTCAACTGGTCAGAGAGGGGTGGAGGGAGAGGGAACTCAACTGGTCAGAGAGGGGTGGAGGGAGAGGGAACTCAACTGGTCAGAGAGGGGTGGAGGGAGAGGGAACTCAACTGGTCAGAGAGGGGTGGAGGGAGAGGGAACTCAACTGGTCAGAGAGGGGTGGAGGGAGAGGGAACTCAACTGGTCAGAGAGGGGTGGAGGGAGAGGGAACTCAACTGGTCAGAGAGGGGTGGAGGGAGAGGGAACTCAACTGGTCAGAGAGGGGTGGAGGGAGAGGGAACTCAACTGGTCAGAGAGGGGTGGACGGAGAGGGAACTCAACTGGTCAGAGAGGGGTGGAGGGAGAGGGAACTCGCCTGGTCAGAGAGGGGTGGAGGGAGAGGGAACTCGCCTGGTCATAGTGAGCTCCGGCATCCGAACTCAGCAGGTCCTTGTACTTCGCAGCTTCTTCCGCGATTTCCTTGCGGCCAGTAGCCTGTGAGTGGCCAGATATAAGCAGTGTCCACTCACTTTTCATCCAATTCTTTCGCGTGAAACGCAGGTATAAACTCCATAAAATTGATGAAATGCCTTGGAACCTCGAGATACTGGAACATGCTCTTGTTGAAGGGGAAGACCGAAGTGGTCGCCCCAATCTCAGCTCCCATGTTGCAGATCGTTCCTGAAGATCCTCTCAACCTTGACCACTTCCATTCCTACGGAAACGAACCCATTCCGGTGGCCGAGATCGAGTCCACGCCAGGGCCGAAATACTCAACAATGGCACCGGTGCCTCCCTTCACTGTCAGGATGTCAGCAACCTAAAGAAGTCCAAATTATGGCTTTCGTTGTGCGACTGCTTACAAGTCTTTTTTTATTCTTTGATAAAAATATATATATTTTTTTTAAACGCAATGAACCTTGAGAATGACATCCTTGGCAGAAGTCCATCCAGAAAGTTGGCCGGTCAGCTTCACGCCAATCACCTTTAACAGGATACGTAAGTACAAATAAAGTAGAATCCTTAACCAGTGAACCTTGGGGCACTTGAGTTCCCATGGAATATTGGCCATGACATCGACAGCATCCGCCCCGCCCACTCCGATGCAGAGTCCGCCCAGTCCACCGCCATTCGGAGTGTGCGAGTCCGTGCCGATCAGCAGCAGGCCCGGGAACGCGTAGTTTTCCAGGATGATCTGCATAGCCAACTCTTCCAGCGAAGCGCGAAGGAAGTCATTGTACCTGGTGGATGATTCCACTGCCTGGCTTCCAGAAGCCGACGCCGTACTTGTTGCCAGCCGAAGCCAGGAAGTCATACACCTAAACAACGTGGATAAAGTCTTTAGATTTGAATATGTCTGACCTCCTTGTTGATATCCTTGGCGCGGGAGAGATCCTCGACGCCTCCCTTCTGTGCCTCGATGAGATGGTCGCAGTGGATCGTGGAGGGGACTGCCGCCTGGGGCAGGCCGGAGGAGATGAATTGCAGCATCGCCATCTGCGCTGTCGCATCCTCAAAATAGTCACCTATTTTGTATTTCTTCATAAATGAATTCAATTAGAGAATAAAAGCCACTGTCGAGGAACCGGAAGATTAGGGTGCGGAAGGAGATATTAGGCCCGCAAACCAGGCGGGTTAACTGTTACTGCCTATATGTTACTCAAAAACATTGTGGGTTAGGGCTTTGGGAACCCCAAAATCCGGGTGGGTCTTTCATAACCCGAATTCTGGATGCAATATCAATCACAACGTTAAGCGAATCAGAAGATCCGGCTATTTGCAATACTGTTATTCCAGAATGAAAAAAGGACATCTTCGAAGTCTAAATATCGACATCGAGTTCTCAAGCGGACGCTCCTTTGCACGTCAAGGAGAGTTGTCTTTTTCTCTACTCTATTTCAATCATTCTGAGTATTCCCAATGACGTCTAAATTGTTTGGCATGATGACATCTTGAAAACACGAGTACACTCTTCACTATGGCTCACAATTTACTACAATCGAATGGTGACGGAATCATTGATCGGTAAGATATCTAATTGTAGACTTATCTGCATCTCTTATCAAACTCCCCCAAATATTTTCCCACTTATTAGGCGACCATTCCAAACACCTTTTCAGCTTTGCAAATGATCTGATTGGGAATGCAAAGAATACCATCCGTTCTAACCTGCATCGCAACACGATCCGGCCTAAGCCGGAGATAAGAAACGCCACGCTCAATCTCCTGGGACTGGGGCAGGTCGAGATGTCCATAGAGAATCTTCTCAGAAAGGGTCAGTGGCCGCTTCAGCCTGCAAGCGTGGACATACTACAATCAAAATGTTTGCTCTTCCTTCTTAATTCATAGCCTTGCCTAGTACATAATTGTTCCAATCTCACTTGCTAGTTTGATTCACCTAGAAATAAGCCGTTTTAATCTTCATCATTAGATACCAACAAGAAACCATCCCGCTCATTTCTTATCTATAGTTCACTCTTAGAGCCACCTCTTCTCGCTCCCATTACAACCTTTGCACCCTATCTCCTGGCTCTAGCTGAGTGATCGAGAAGGGGAAAGAGAAGACAAAGTATACGAGCGTGAGAGAGCGAGTGGGATTGTGTGAGGAGAAGCCAAAAAAAAAAATGAGTGAAATGTGAGAGTGGAGCCGGGTCAAAGGATAAGAAAAATCGATGGCGAGAGGGCGAATTCCATGGATCGCAGGGAAAAAAAGTACTGTCAATAATGCCGACCCACCATTATTTTGGGCTGCTAGGGGGCCTGACTGATAGCAAACCCCACCCATGGGTCTAGGGCAATATACCACGTAATCTACCCTGGTTTTCCAGGCTCTCGATACTTGCTTCTACTCTGATGGATATAAAACAATACGGATTAAATTGTATTAAAATTCGAACTATAATGAATAATTGAATCAAAATTTTAACCACTACGCCATATCGCAACAATTGGCGGCGTAGTGACTTGTCATGGAGATTCGAAAGAGGGGAGAACAAATGTTTTTCATTCTCTCTGTTGTGTTTAATACTGGTTACTTGAACCAAAGCGTACTCGCGTTCAAAATTAAACGGACTATTACACAGCGCACGTTTGGCACTGAGTTGAAATCGAGTTGCTAAAACAAACCGAGATGTGAACCGACAAGCTGTGGATGGTTTCCTTATATCAATTACGAGAACAGAACATTTTGCCCACCTCAACAATAAAAAGTGGCTTGGATGCCACAACAGCACAGCCATAACAGGCACAACTGTTATCCCACGCGAGCAACCAACCTATCCTTGACGATCTTGACATTCTTCTGGAGTTTGTCATACGGCAGATAACTGTTCTTTTCGAACTTGCTCATCGAAACATTTGCCTAGAATTTCAATTAACATGATGAGGAATGGTAACAAGAAAACCCAATTTTCGAAACAATAATAACCAAAGTATATGGCGAGAAGGAGAGCGATCGAATCGGGAAGGAGCCAGAGAGGCGGCTCAACCGAAGTAGAACCATCCTTGAAATCAGAGGTAACCTTAGAACTGAAGGCACTAATCCCCAAGCCGATTACAATGAACGCGTCTGAAACGGAGATATAAATGGAGTGCATGACACGTCGAGAAATGCGAAAGTAATGTGTCCACCATGTGATAATGGAGATTGGGAGGAGAGTGAGATAATATGGAAAGGGTGTTAGGAAAGAACTCCGCGCGTGTTCGAGGCCATTGCTCAACCGGTTGCGAAACTAAACTTTTGACATACAAACACAGCAGCAGTGATCATTGCAAATCATTTATTGTTAGAAAGCACGGGAGGCAGTGGAAGCACCCACAACTCAAACCTCCATGAGAAATATACGCGTCAACCTCGTATCATATTTTGCGCAAAGGGAACACGGCGTATCATGTTCAAACGTAAATTTTTTTTTTACTCTAACGTCAGCTATTGTTGCTTTCGTCATTTGTTTGGCCTTAAGCTATTTTTCAATAACGTTTATTAGCTAAATTGTTTTTGAAGCAGTTGTAATTTAAGGCGAACGACACCAGAAACTTTAATATGGTAGAACCTATTGAGCGAAATAAAGTAGGCGGAATATGGATACTGCAAAAATAGCTTCTTTTTTTCCGCTATCGACCTCGCTGCTAAGGAAGGGGATTGCATCATGCTATAGTTCTCCTTCCACTATTCGTGTTGGTCTTCTATTTCGTTTGCTTTCTGTAGTACTCTGTTCTTTTCGTCACATTTTGATGCGATTCGCTGAAAGAACGAATGAGCCGGCGCGGGCCTTCACGTGAGACGCACGTGCACGTTCTCAAGTGCTGTAGTCTGTCTCGGGCTTGCCTCCACTTCTCCGCCTTCCCTCCTTTCCTACATTCTCTAGCCTTCCGCCCCGCGGCACTGACATGGTCTTACCATTTGGCCACGCTATTTCCTCACTTTCCTTATCCTTTCTTCTCTCCTCAATTCTTTCGCTTTCCTTCCTTCCCCCCTCTCCCCTTTAAAGACTGATCATTCCTTATCTCTCCTAATTATAGCAACCTCTATAGAACAGAGTGTGACTTTGTAGACCTCGATGAGATATAAGATATGTGATAGTGGCTCCTCTCATTCTCTCTCTCTCTCTCTCTCTCTCTCTCTCTCTCTCTCTCTCTCTCTCTTTCTCTCTCGCTATATGATAAGTCTTCGTAAATGGCCTGCTCTTCACTCTCATGACATCACGAGATGCATGAATACATCCACGCACTCTTTCCTTTCAGAGGAATCTTGGCTGCGTTGCTGCGCGGTTTCTAAGATGAACGCCCCATCGCGTCCTTCTAAGCGACCGGGCATTTCCCCTGTCAGAGTCAAGTCAGTCATTCCTTCTTGTTTTCACTCTGTCTCATCACTTCTTTTCAGCATTCATCCTACTCCGTAGTAAGTTCTTAACATTGTTTCATATTAATACATGCATTCTGGTATACAGTTACTTAGTATTTCGTTCTTGCAGTCTCTTCCGTGAACGCAGTTACCCGTCCTTGCTCCATATTGAAGGAAGAAACTTTCGGCGTGAATACAAAGGATCCGTGTATGTCGTCTTCTAGTTATCATTTCGTTGCTTGTTTTTATAAGTGCTAAATAAGTCTGATGCAACGAATGGAATGGAAGTTGTTGAGGAAGAAAGAGAGAAGAAGTGAATCCGTGTCTTTCATCACACTTATTATGTCACTGCCGTCAAATTTCAATTCATTCACGTGATGGTTTCATCAACATGACAATGGGCTTCTCCTTTTCTAACTGGCTTCAGGTGAATTGTAGTCTAAATGCCACTGTCAGTTGCTTGGAGAAACAGGATGGGATAGGGATTAAAGTTGGTAGAGTTAAATATAGAAGTTGTATGTCAAAATCTAGGTGGAAGATGGCTCTGGAGAGGCCAAAAATTAGGTAGGGTCTGTAAAATAGACTGTACCTTTTAATTAGAGACCGCAGATGATTTTTCAAACCCAATTAAAATTTCATTTAAATAGTGCTTTTGGGGTTATTGGAGTGCGATAAATCCATAAATATACAACTAATTACATAAGATTGCGGAATTTACATTTAAAAAATTAATTTTAAGATTGATAATTCAATGACACTGTGGGCTGGCTACATTAAGCCGAGGTTCGCTGTTCCGGGTGGTAAACTGTGTCATATGAAGTTCGTGCAGTCAGAGCTGCGTTTTAAGTGGTCCATACTTTACTTTCTTGGGTCTCTTTTCTTTAAGTTGTGATTTGTGAACTCTTGTTAGCAAGTCTCTCGCTCCTCTCCTTTTTCTGGTCACCCATTAAGCTACAAATAAATAGTATTATCTTGGGTCAGCGAGGTTTACATCATCGAATGCAATGTTTTGATCATATCTAAGAAGTTTTGCTCCGCAGTAACGTCAAAATTTGTGCACATATTTAGAAAGGCCATAGCTTTAAATCATAAATGGAAACTTTTTGACCCCGACAGTATTCTAAGCGGTGTCTCAAGGAAAAAAATGCTACTGTGAAATTAAAAGAGAAATGACCAGAAATGATTATCTTGTCCTGGGGGAGAGACTGGAGAGATTCTTGTTTGTTTCAGTGGGAATCGCAAAGGAAATTAAGAGACTGTAACTCGTGGTCAGTGAATAAATGCCTCTGTCGACCGTTTGGAAAAACAGATTTGGGTAGGGGGCTTGGAGCACTGAAAGCGAATTGGGGAGAGTAGGAACAGAGTACTGTCAAAATCTGGGTATGGGTGGCTCAGGGGAAGACCCAAGATCGAGTGGGTACGACAAATTGACGTTACCATTTTAAAGATGCTTGTAGTAGAAAGCATTATGAACGGTGATCTATTGCAGACTGGAGCGAGCTGCCCAGAAGTCATGCCAGAAAGGAAGCGGAGGAGTCTTCTCTTCTCTGCTTCGCCTCGCTCAAGACTGGAGCGGTCTCTTCGGTCGCAAGGCTCTCCAAAAGTCTTCCGAGAGCACGAAGGACCGCACAGCTGATTCTTTCTTCGAGGTCTTCTTTCTCATGTTCTCCTTGCTTCATTTATGAGCAGTGCTGAAAGAGGTCTCACCCATGACAGTGTTGTAACCCCCCGGGCCGAAGGCCTGGAATCCTCTCTTTTATGTACGTCTTTCACTTTGTAACCCCCCGGCTCAAGTTGATAGGCAGACTCTATTTCAGCACTGTTTATGAGTACATTGTATAGTAAAAACGACGGGGAAAAGATGTTGACTACGAGAAAGAGTTGCAGACTTTGCCGTCTGAGCTGCTTCTGGAGATCTTCCGCAACCTTGACAAGGCGGCCGCTACAACTTGCCGGGCGGTATGCACGAGATGGAAGAGAATAATCGAGAATGAGCATTCCGAGTCGCTCTTCCCACCCAAAACCGTACGCTCTTTCAGTTAAAAAGCGATGGTAATGAAGTTTACGTCAATAATGGAGACGACAGATCGTAGTCTACTTGATTCAATTAGAATTACCATGACATTCTAGCTGAGCCGGTTGACCATCCGAGGAGTTCGTTCTTCTTCATCCAAGAACTCGAGGCATTTGATGGAAGTGCGTTGGGTGGACTACAACACGCAGAGCTCGCAGGTTGTTCATCTGAAGAGAGGGAATGGGAGACGTGTTCCTTTCTAGGCAATCGTCATTTCTACCAACTCGCCTCCCGTCTTTACTTTCGCCTTTTCGCAGTTTAATATCCAACGACTGATCTTACAGGTATTCTTTGAAAATATAGATTAACCTTTGTATCTTGCTACTAATGTTCCTTTCTCTCCTCTCTTCTGTGTAGGAAGTGCCCCTCTCGCCAGCCATCGTGGGCTTCCTCCGTGACAACCTCTCAGCCTGCCGACAGCTCTCTCCAGCCCAGTTGTCCCTGATCAGTGTTGATTTCTCTGCTGCGAATGCTCTGACTCTGCATGAGTTGCTGGCCGTGGTGGGACGTAGTTTGGAGACTCTCGAGGTCGATCTCTCATCTTCTTTTCTTCATGGTCACTGTAGTTAACCACCGAAGCTTTTAGTTGTTTATTGTTCATTGCAGAGCCTGTAACGGCCCGGCCCGGCCCGACCTGGCTCGTGGGGCCGGCCGGTCCAACTTCCCTAGGCCTCGGGCCCTACCCAAAAAAGGTGGACCGGCCCGCAGGCCCGTTTGAGCCCGATAGGCGCACGATGTCGTCCAGTCAGAACGACTGGTGGCATTGTTAGGTGCAAAACTTTCTTAATTTGTTAATTTGTTTCTAAAACTTTTCTTGTATACATTAACATGAATGTTCGCAGCAAGCGCATCTGAATTTCAAAATACACTGCAGCTCATCGGACTTTTCTACTCGAATTTTTAAAAAAGCGAGCTCAAACGGGCCGGGACCAAAATTCTAGGGCCCGGAAATGATTCGGGTCGTGCCGACCGAGATTTTGGGCCCGACGGGCAGAGTCGCCCCAAAAATTTTGGGCCATTTACCACCTCTGCTTCATTGTAAGAAGAAGACAGTGTAAGTAGTTGAAATGTGGTTTTTTTAGCTGCAAGGCTGCACTGCTCTTCGCGAGGGAGACTTAACTGATACTCATCTCTCGCAGCTCGATGCTTCCAAGGTATTCATTTGTTTCCTTTTATAGCCCTCTGGTTGTTATCAATGATTTCCCCTTGCTTTGGGTGCGTCGGGTGGTGGTCGATGGCGTCAGTCTTTCTCCACGAAGCCGCTCTCTTTCACTCGGCGACAGTTCACTCAGGTTCTTTCTTATCTATTCTTCCGATCAATGAGTATGTGTTTGCAGAGCATTCATGGCAGTTGGCAACTTCCCAACCCTCGTCCTGGATCGCTGTGCTGTGACAACGGGTGTTGTCTGCGACTACACACAGGTACCACTTTTATTGACACACCTCATTCCTCATTACTGATGATTCAAGTCGTATTCTGGAATATAACAATATTTGCCTTGCAGGAATGGCTACGTACTGCAGAACGAGAGGAAAATGCAATTCATCGCAGCCAGGTACGGGCTCGTTGTGAGTTGTTATTTGGATGGAATGATAGACTGTGATTGTAATGAATGCAGGTGTGTACAGTGAAGCGTTGCCACTCGGTGACGGGGACGGGGTTTGAGGAGGAGTGCGCCAGGAGGGGTCTTCTCTGCAGACAGCAGTGCGCCCCTCCCTGCCTCACTCTCTACTCCATTCAGTCCGAGAACGGCAACGATGTCAGTATTCCTCAGATCTTGTTCCATGCTATTCTCATTAGCCAAAACAAAATCTATGAAATGTTTTCTAGATTTTGTTGTCTCGTATATCAAATCCACTCTCTCCCCGTGTTCAGTTAAGAGCGGGATTAAACACTGACTTTTTTGTTCATTAAACATCTATCTAATACTAATCAACTATGAAGCAACAAGTTAATATGCAGGAATTCACGGTGGCACTGTGCACTGCAGCGCCGAAAGAGACCCCAGCAGCCAAGGAAGGGGTGGAAGAAGAGAACTGGCCAGGCTAGGAGAGCGGCCGGCGGAGAGCCGACTGCTGGGGAGCAGAAGACAGGATCAGCGTCTCCACCCACGACGAGGATGAAAGGTATACGGTACCACTGAAACTCGTCGCTGCATCTACACTCCATCACTGGCCTCATGAGGCAATTGACTAGCACTTTGCACCCTCGCCACCTACCTCTTTCTCATTTGAGAAAAGCTTGACAAGTTTTGATCTCTGAGAGATCTTTATTTCCTCTCTCAGTGACATCAACGCGCTCATTCTCTGCTTTTACGAATTTAACTTGCAATTGACTTATCTTGTCTTTATTGATTTTGAATGCTCTATCCACAAGAATATGCTATTCAGCTGGTTGTCTTTCGGTCTCGTGCTTTTCTTCTCTGCCGTAGAATAGGCTATTCTAATTATTTTTTTTTCTTTAATTACCGCTTGTGAAGTGCTAGGTTCCATCAATGGTATTTCATCGTTAAACCTGAGTTTTTCAGTGAGAATACACGTTAAACGTTTAATTATAACCTTTTGCTCGAGGCGTATGTTAATGCCAATTTTGGGCTTTTGTGTGGTTTTAGTTGCTTATAAATTCTCTTATAAATGCTATAAAGAACTTCCAATGATGTAGATACAACCAGGTCAAACACCTAAATAAGTACGTTTTGAGTAGCAGTTAAATGAGTAGCAGATGTGGAAGAACACGTCTATGGAAAGATTGTCCGACTGGTGAAGGAATGCCCATGTGTGAGTACAGTTTTTAAAAAGGGGTTTTGATAGTGTTGGTTTTCCGAGAAAAAAATTGCATTTTGAATGACTCGGAAACTCAATTTTCGCGCTTAGAGCACGCACAGGAATTTTAAAGGGGGCCCACGCATGGGGAATAAGGGGCCACGACGGGGAAAATTTATGACCCAACCTTGCGCCCGAGTTGGCCCCTAATCATCCCAACAAGCTTATAATAAACAAAACAGCGCTAACCTGTTAAAGTTACGTGGGTTGCAGTTGGGCCGCCTCGACCTGATCCTGTAGTCGCAATTTCGCTCGCGAGCCATCGCAACCATGAAAAACGAACTATTTAAGTCAGAAACTAAAATACATAATGAACAGCACATACAGGATGTCCATGGCTCCACTAATATTTTAGTGCAGCGTCCTTCTGATTTTTAAAAACATCAGAAAAGCACTCAACCGTACTTTTACACTAAAGAAACCCCCTCGTGGCCCCATTTCGACGTCAAAAAACATTAGTGGCCACCACAAGCAGAATCAGGGGCCATGGCGTGGTCGCACCCCCGTGTGGCCCCTTATTCAGCATGCGTGGGCCCCCTTTAAAATTCCTGTGCGTGTAGTTTGTACCGTATCCCGCCATACCGTAATTGGAGGGAAAGTACTGAATTCAAATTCGGTGATTTACGTCCATTGGTCGCGCAATCCCCGCTGATTTGACCCTCGTGTTCAGATACTTTTGTTCGCATGTTTTCGACGAATTGTTTTGACACGAGGCTCCTGTTATATTCCTTTATCATATTCAAATTTCGGCCATTGTTCCGATTCCATTGAGTGGTGCAACGATATTTGTTGAGGAAGATGTCATCGGTTGCGGAACGAGCTTCGAGCATGTTTGTTATGAAGAGAGGTTAGCACATCATTTCTTTTTCCATAATTATTCATATATCGCACTCTTCGACTATCACTACCCCACGACCTCAAAAAATTTAGAACTATTTTTTTGCTGAAATTTAGCCCAGGGGGTTTTGCGAAGGGGAACATGAATCTAACGTTCATTTTCAATTATTTGTTTATTAAAACAACGTACAGGAATAAAAAAAAATTGGCTCAGATCGCGTTGTAAATCTCGCTAAAGGGGCTATTTGGCACGAAAAATACGAATATGACAAGCACCATGTTGTTGTTTTTGGATGAAACCTAGTTGAGCCCACATCCGGCACATTGAATCGCACTGGCAAAAGTTCAAGGCTGTTGCCAAGAGACCACGACATAGAAGGGTAAACCACGACGACTAACTAAATCATTTTGTTTGGAAGAGAGAACACTACAAGAATGGCAAAGTTTTCTGATGAAAACAGAATGTCATATTATTGTTCGAATAATCCCCTTAGCGAGATTTACAACGCGGTCTTAGCCAACATCTTTTTCCGGAAAAATTACTGTTACTTGTTTTAATGACGTTGTAATCAAAAATGAATGTTAGATTCGTATATCTTTCTTGTTTATGGTTTCAGACGGGCGAAAGGAAAACATGAAATTCGACAAAATCACATCGCGCATCGAGAAGCTCTCTTATGGTCTCAACTATCTCGTCGAAGCGGTTGGCTCATCTGCTTATCTCTGCTCAAATTTTTGCGTTTTGTTGAATGTCTTATTTTGTTAAGATCAGTCAACTTGGAAAATTCTTTCATTGATTAAGGTTCCTGTGACGCTGAAGGTGATCGCTGGTCTGTACAAGGGAGTGCCCACATCTGAGCTGGATAATCTGGCCGCCGAGACGGCCGCTGCTATGACCACTGTCCACCCTGATTATGCCATTCTTGCTGCTCGCATTGCTATTTCCAATCTTCACAAGAAAACCAAGAAGGTTTAATTATTTTTCATTTATCCTATTTCATATCTCAGGCGATTTAAACATAGAAAAAGGTTGATATTATTTTGTGCGATATATGTATTAAAGTTCTTGTAGGTGTTCTCAGAGGTCATGACTCAACTTTACGAATATCGCAATCCGAAGACTGGAGAGCATTGTCCAATGATCTCTGAGGAAGTCCACTCCATTATCATGGAGAATAAGGATGTTCGTTATGTCGCTGGATCTTGTTTAAATCTTTTACTACTTTTTTTATATTGCAGAGACTTAACTCGGCGATAATTTACGATCGCGACTTCTCGTACACTTACTTCGGCTTCAAAACTCTCGAGCGATCATATTTGCTCAAGATCGACAAGGAGGTAGTTCTCCTGCTTGGAAGTGAAAAGCAATCCGTTAGTGAACTTCGATACTCGAAGGTGGTGGAGCGGCCTCAGCATCTCCTGATGCGCGTGGCTGTGGGCATTCACATGAACGACATCGACGCGGCCGTTGAGACTTACGATCTTCTGAGTGAGCGCTTCTTCACCCACGCCTCTCCCACTCTCTTCAATGCTGGCACTTGCAGGCCAGTCCTTGCCTCCCCTTCCCTTCCTCTCTCTTCTTGCAGTCCTTGCCTCCCCTTCCCTTCCTCTCTCTTCTTGCAGTCCTTGCCTCCCCTTCCCTTCCTCTCTCTTCTTGCAGTCCTTGCCTCCCCTTACCTTCCTCTCTCTTCTTGCAGTCCTTGCCTCCCCTTCCCTTCCTCTCTCTTCTTGCAGTCCTTGCCTCCCCTTCCCTTCCTCTCTCTTCTTGCAGTCCTTGCCTCCCCTTCCCTTCCTCTCTCTTCTTGCAGTCCTTGCCTCCCCTTCCCTTCCTCTCTCTTCTTGCCGTCCTTGCCTCCCCTTCACTTCCTCTCTCTTCTTGCAGTCCTTGCCTCCCCTTCCCTTCCTCTCTCTTCTTGCAGTCCTTGCCTCCCCTTCCCTTCCTCTCTCTTCTTGCAGTCCTTGCCTCCCCTTACCTTCCTCTCTCTTCTTGCAGTCCTTGCCTCCCCTTCCCTTCCTCTCTCTTCTTGCAGTCCTTGCCTCCCCTTCCCTTCCTCTCTCTTCTTGCAGTCCTTGCCTCCCCTTCCCTTCCTCTCTCTTCTTGCAGTCCTTGCCTCCCCTTACCTTCCTCTCTCTTCTTGCAGTCCTTGCCTCCCCTTCCCTTCCTCTCTCTTCTTGCAGTCCTTGCCTCCCCTTCCCTTCCTCTCTCTTCTTGCAGTCCTTGCCTCCCCTTCCCTTCCTCTCTCTTCTTGCAGTCCTTGCCTCCCCTTCCCTTCCTCTCTCTTCTTGCAGTCCTTGCCTCCCCTTCCCTTCCCTTCATCTCTGTTCTTGCAGGCCGCAGATGTCATCGTGCTTCCTGCTGACAATGTCGGATGACTCGATCGAAGGAATCTTCGAGACTCTCAAGAGATGTGCTCTGATCTCGAAGTCTGCTGGTGGGATTGGCGTGAACATCCACTGCATTCGGGCGACTGGCAGCCTCATAAATGGGGTATGCCATTGTGCATTTCTGTGGTGCAATCACTATTGAATGCGGCGAATGTCTTGTCCGAGTCTGATGGACCTCTCGATTCGGATTTTAAATATAACTTTCTATGCCGATTTTGTGCGCATTTTATTAGCCACATATGGTGGTTTCTCTCTCTCTCTCTCTCTTTCTCTCTCTCTCTCACTCTCCCTCTCTCCCTCTCTACTGCAGTTCACAAAGCTTTCAAAAATTAATATACTTTTAGGGCTGGGTGAATTTTGTTTGCTGCTAATTTTATATTTATAATTGCATGCGGAGGCGTAGGTCGATGTGAGTGTGTGATTTAGACGAACGGGACATCGAATGGCTTGGTTCCAATGCTACGAGTGTACAACAACACGGCCCGCTACGTGGACCAAGGAGGGAACAAGCGACCCGGTGCTTTTGCCATGTACCTCGAGCCGTGGCATGCTGATATCTTCGAGTAAGACGGGTCTTTCTCTCCCAGTCTATTCTCATTCTGTCCCGTTCAGTTTCCTCCGTCTTCGTCTGAACTCTGGCCCAGAAGAGGAGAGAGCCCGTGATCTCTTCCTAGCTCTATGGGTGCCGGATCTCTTCATGACTAGAGTAGAGACGGATGCTCATTGGTCCCTCATGTGTCCCAAGGAGAGTCCCGGACTCGCCGATTGCTGGGGCAAAGAATTCGAACAGCTCTATGTCAAGTTAGCTCTGTTATGATCATAGTTAAAAAGGCACCGTCTATCCCGATACTCACCACGATTTTGAGAGCCAGAATTGGACAAAAATACTCTCCCCATCTTACTTTCCGAGCCCAAGCGTCCTTCCCCACCCCGTATTCCAAGCACTGGACAGGGTATTTATTGTCTGGTTCTGATATAGAAAAGACATTGATTTAGAATGATATCTTTCTCAAGAATAGGATATGAAAGTATTGTTATTCGCTTGGAAGGTACGAGAAAGAGGGTCGATACCGTAAGCAAGTGAAGGCGCGTGAGGTGTGGCAGCAGATTGTCTCCTCGCAGATCGAGACGGGACTGCCTTACATGCTCTACAAGGTTCGTGGAAGCATCAAGCTGGCCGTACTAATTGAGTGCAGTTCAGGATGCGTGCAACGGGAAGAGCAACCAGCAGAACCTGGGCACGATCAAGTGCAGCAATCTCTGCACGGAGATCGTCGAGTATTCGTCTCCCGACGAAGTCTCCTTGCAGACCATTATCTTTCTTATTGATTGTTTGTATAACAAGACTGTCATAGGTTGCTGTGTGTAACCTCGCCTCGATCGGCCTTCCCCGCTTCGTTTCCCCCGAGAGAGAATTCGACTTCCAGAAACTCCATCAGGTTTTTCATTCCTAAGTTTTATGTACGCTTCTGAACATTTCTTGAAATAGGATTGCATTTCTCAAAAGATTTAGACTAGTTTGGATCTTAATCTTAATTTCTTTATCAAGCAAATTCCTTTTTCATCTGTCATTGAGGTGTCGAAAGTGTTGACGCGTAATCTGAACAAGATCATCGACCTGAACTACTATCCAATTCCTGAAGCCGAGCTCTCTAACAAACGTCATCGGCCGATCGGCCTCGGAGTCCAGGTATTTGATGCCATGAGGCATAGAAAAGGGAAAGACGAGCCTTCAGGGACTGGCGGACACTTTCATGCTCATGCGCTTCCCATTCACTTCTCCACAAGCTCGTGACTTGAATATCCGTATCTTCGAGACGATCTACCACGCGTCCCTCGAGGTGAGCTGTGAATTGGCGGAAGAACTCGGGCCGTACGAGACGTACGAAGGAAGTCCGGTGTCCAGGGGAGAACTGCAGTTCGACATGTGGAATCGAACTCCCACTGACCAGTGCGACTGGCCATCTTTGCGGGCCAAGATTGCCAAGTTGGTCATGTCGAGCGTTCTCCTCTGGAGAATCTGAACTTCTTGAGACACGGCGTGCGGAATTCTCTCCTCCTCGCCCCGATGCCAACCGCCTCCACTGCGCAGATCCTCGGCAACAACGAGAGCATCGAGCCGTACACCAATAACATCTACTCGAGGAGGGTCCTCTCTGGTTAGACTCAGAGAAGAGAGAAGGGAATTCGGGAGTTGATTGTGATAGTTGAAAGACTCCTTGATGATGACTGCAGGCGACTTCAAGATTGTGAACCAGCATCTGCTGAGGGATCTCGTGGATGCTGGGCTTTGGGATGAGGACATGAAGAACGAGATCATTGCCAACAACGGCAGCGTTCAAAACATTGACGTAATTTTCCAAACTATTCTTTTCTTCTGGATTACAATCATTTGCTTCATTACTATAGAGAATTTCGCCGGAACTGAAGGCGCTGTACAAGACAGTTTGGGAGCTGCCACAGAAGGACATTCTCCAGATGGCAGCTGACCGGTTACTCTTCTCCTTTAGTTTATATATCTCTCAAGCTTTCTCTCTCTCTCACTGTCTCTCTCTCTCTCTCCGCCCGTCTCTCTTACTGCCTGTCTCTCCCTGCCTCTCTCTCTGTTTGATTCCTTGCAGTGGTGCGTACATTGACCAGTCACAGTCCCTGAACGTTCACATTGCGAAGCCAAGCTACTCGAACATCACTTCCATGCACTTCTACGGATGGAAACTGGTTTGTCTCGTGCCCTTCTCGGTTGCTGGCACAGCACGGTTGACATGTTCAGGGCCTGAAGACTGGGATGTACTACCTGCGCACGAAGCCTGCCGTCAGCGCTGTCCAGTTCACGGTGGACAAGGCTTCTATGCTGGTTTGGAATCTGGGATTTCTTTAATGATGCTAAAAATATGCTTATTCTTCTCGCCCATAGTATGAAAACTTTATAAGATTTCCTGAAAATGAAGTTTAAATCAGAAGACAGAAACAGGGGGAAAAGGTACTGTCGATTTTACAGACCCACCCTGATTTTGGGCCTCCCCGAAGCCCTACCCCACCTTGTTTTTGAGTAATATTTAGGCAGAAACAGCAAACCCACCCTGGTTTCCGGGCCAAATACCTCCTTCCCCATACAAATTTTCTGGGTCCTCCTCATTGGCTTTTATTCCCTGGACAAAATAGATATTTGATGTCAGGAACGTGCGGCAGAACGAGAGAAGGAAGAAGGGGGAAGCACTCGCCGAGGGGGGAGTGGAGAGGACGAGGGGTGTCTCATGTGCTCAGGCTGAGGGCATCTCTTCATTCTCTATTCTGTATCTTCGCTATATCGTATCGGTTCCACTATCTTTGGTCCATATTTTCAACCATGACAAAAAAAAAACAATAAAAAAATCATTGTACAAAAAGAATTATACATTCTTATGCAATTGGACCAAACATCGTGGCATCATGTGCTCTGCTTTCACACCTTACAGTTCCTGTGACATCTCATTCATAATTCTTATTTTATACTGATCTTATATCACATCATATTGTTCAATTGTGATAAATAGTAATGAATTTGAAATTACTTCTATTTATGTTTTAGACTGTCAAGCTTTACTTTTAGTTAACCAACCATTTCTTGTGCTATTCACTGCCTCTGCTCTATACAACGAAATAAAGAGATACTGCTAATAAGCTGGTGGTGAAAATGCTCCATAACGTTTGTCATTGAACATGTGTACAATTGGTTCTCTCTGTCTCTCTCTCTCTCTAAGAATTCGCTCTATCATAAGCATTTTCACTTGCAAATTTTTGAAAATCAGGCCCAATCGGGTTCAAGGTCGTCCCGGCCCTAGAGGGCGTTGGAAATTTGGGAAGGCCAGGGCCGCGTGCATCTCTGATACGATAAAATGTATATAACCAATTAATAAAATATAGAATAAAATAAAAAGGTAGATGGGGGAATGAAAGGACCCTGCGAATGCCTTGGCCTGGTCGGCCGCCTCGACCGTCTCCCAGACATTGTGGAAATAAATGGTTGCAGTGTGAATTTTGCTTACAACTAAAATGAGCAGTTGAGAAATAATTACAATTGTATGCATTATTTGAAATGATGATCTCTTTCGACCTCAACTTCTCCAGGAACCACTTTTCACGCTGTGCATTCTATCTATTCCTTTGGCTAACCTCGAAGATTGCCTCATCCTTCTCAAATGGACTGTTTCTTCATATACGTATCTTCTAAGGCTGTCACAATCAATCAGAATAAAACTTGGAAGTAAAACTAAACGAAAAAATTTTGTTTGTATTTCTCCGTCATGCTTAACTGCTCAAGATATCTAGCAAAATACCTTTATTCAAATAATTAAAGAATAAATAAGAGGTCAGAAAATTTTAAAGAGCATTGCTAGTAGGAAAAACTACGAGAACATACGGCGAGGCGTAAAGGAAACGTCGAAAGGAAATGAAAAAGAAAGACAAGAAAATTCCGAGAGATGAGAAAGAGGGGAGTGAAGGAGAGATGTTTTCACGGTTCTTGACGAAGAAGAAGCGGGCGAGTGGTCAGCTAAGTTATTTACACAACATGTGTAGGAAGTGGATGGCACTCCATGCAGATGGAGAGTTGTAGAGAGAGAGAGAGAGAGAGAGAGAGAGAGAGAGAGAGAGAGAGAGAGACTGGGAGGACGGTAGAGAGAGAGGGAGAGAGAGTGTGACAGAGAGAGAGG
The DNA here is from genome assembly GCA_945643635.1 of Allodiplogaster sudhausi. NCBI lineage: Eukaryota > Metazoa > Nematoda > Chromadorea > Rhabditida > Diplogasteridae > Allodiplogaster > Allodiplogaster sudhausi. The sequence continues at coordinate 326,338 of CALZFC010000261.1, read as the reverse complement.
GAGAGAGACAGAGAAAGGGGGAGAGGGAGAATCAGAGAGTGCGTTTGTGTGAAGAGAGATGGATACTGGTGGCTGGAAGATAGAAATCCAGACCGAAAACTAGTGAGGAAAAATGAGACTACGAGTATTTGTAACAGATGTCTCTAGACTGGGATCATTTCGACTACGAAGAACTCGGTCGGAGTGGTCCTCTGAGAACTCATAGACTAAGACCAAATGGTCTCACGGTGGACAAAAGTGCAGATTAATATTTCTTGGCCGCTGTGATGTTGAGAATTCCACGGTTGTTGAGGTGAGACTGGAGAGTGGAAGCATCCACGTCAGAAGGAAGTTTGTACGCTCTGACAGGAAATACAGAATCGTCCTTTCCACGCAACCACACAATATATTTCATCCCAGCAATATCTTTGGAGATAATAAATCTCTCACTGAATTTGATTCTTTCTCTCTCGCTTTCTGTTTTATATTTCGCCCTGCCCTCTCTTTCCCATTTTCTTTATCTTTCTCCTTTTCTCTGACCCTCTCCTTCTCTCTCGACTAGCCGGTGAATATCTCGAGTGATGCTTCCATGCGGCCCAGCTCTTATCTCGTGGCGACAATTGATGAGAAGCTCCTGGCCAGACACCTTGACCTGGAAATCAACTTGGGTTTCACCTTCATTTCTAAATGCAACACCGCTTCCCCCTTTTCCATCTCCTTCATTTTCTTTTTGCCTCTTCTGAAAAAGAACGTTGCGTACCTCGATTTCATTCGGAGAGAAGAATTTAACATCAAAGCTCACTTCAAACTTTTCCTTCGTGTTGTTTACCTAAAAGGAATTGGGAAAATTTTTATAGTACTCGGGAAGTGCAAACCAGATTATGCGGAACTCATAGCTTAGTAGTTATCGTACCCTCAGAATACTACACAGAAACCAGACCTTGACGAATCCCTCGTTGTTCTGGAGTGGCCAGTCCCATGTCTCGGCTGTCCAGTCCTGAGTGATATTCTGCCGGAGAACGGCTGCCGTCGATGCCATCTTCGTCTTCTCAATTCAACATAAGGAAAGAGCAATGGAAGAGATCAAGAAGCTATCAGACCATCTTGGACAGCGAGATCAATGTCTCTGGATCTTAGGCTAGATAAAGGATGTCAAGTGTCCACTCGAGGGCGGAGTCTCTGGCCAGAAGCGGCTCTCTGAAATCCCTCGAAAGCCCCACCTATTACATCGCATCTCCTTTTTTCCATCATCTCTCACCTATTATAATCTGTATTTGACAACTATCTCCCTTTCTCTCTCTCTCTCTCTCTCTCTCTCTCTCTCTCTCTCTCTCTCGCCTTTCATCTCTCGGTCGACAGTTCAGCAGGCAATTCAAAGACCTCGGAAAGCATTTACAGGATTTTTGTTTGTATGGGGGCAGCAAATGAACGAGAAATCCAGAGATGGAGAGGGAGACAGAAGCTTCTGAAGACATCGAGAAGAAGAGATTGACAGACAGAATACATAGACAGCGATTAGACGAGAGTGTGTGTGTGAGAGAGAGAGAGACAGAGAGGTAGAGAGAGAGAGAGGGAGAGAGACAGAGAGAGCGAGAGACAGAGAGAGACAGAGAGAGAGAAAGAGACAGAGAGAGAGAGACATAGAGAGAGAGAGAGAGAGAGGTAGATAGAGAGAGAGGGAAGAGAGACAGAGAGAGCGAGAGACAGAGAGTGACAGAGAGAGCGAGATACAGAGAGTGACAGAGAGAGAAAAAGAGACAGAGAGAGAGAGAGAGAGAGAGAGAATGGAAGCTATTGTGGATGTGCTGTGGTCTGTCACGATGAGAACCACTCCACAAAGAATTCATCTCAAGCAAATAAAGGAGAGGCCAGAGAGAAAATCGTATTTTATATTCCTTTCATGTGTGTACACGCAATAGTTAATAAACACTTTTATATGTAATGCATTGCTTCTATCCAAAATTTATATACCTCTGATAAGAGGGGATTTTTTTAACGGATGAGAAATTAGAAAGTCCAATCACGCAGAGCTTTTTTTCAAAAGACAATGTTCTGCTTATTTTTCTTGAGGCAAAAGGTGCGGCAGTAATAAGTATAAGCAACAACAAGGCTCAAGACTGTATCACTGGGTACACGTAATAATAGATAAAAGACAGTTAGCCAACAACGGACTTCCAAGACCTCACAAATCACAATCTGAAAAATAAATTACTCGCAACACACTGCTGATCATTTTCATGCAGATAATCAAAGAATCCGTCTTAATTATTGAAGTGATCTCAGAGTACAACAACTGTAAAAAAATAAAAGATATGAATCGTGATGTAGTGATTTCAAGGGAGTAAAAAACACCCAAACTGAAAGGGAGAAAGAAGTGGCTGAATGAAGACAAAGACGGAGACCTTACAACTCGTCCTTCTTCTGGAAGGACTTGCCAGCGTTCTCTCTCATGAACTTCTTCAGATCGTCCAAGTCACGGTTTCCAGAATACTAAAATGGACAACAGTCTTCCTCGTAAACCACGAATAGTAAGACGGAATACTCCGCTCGCTACTTTTTCTCATGCTGACCTTGACCGGAGACTTCTTCCTGCCGGCTGGAGCAAAGTAAATGGTAGGGAACCCTTCCACATTGAAATTCTCAGGGGCGTCGTTGGAAGTGGCGTCGAACTTGGCAAGGATAAGATTGGGCTCAGCCTTGAGAAGGGAGGCCGCCAGCTGCTTGTACTTCGGCTCGAACGACTCAACACAAACCCATGGCATACCAAGGACATTCGAAAAGAACTGTCATTCTGAAAGAGAGCTAGAAGAAGGTCTCCGTGGTACTCAGCTGACCTTGCAGTGTCCGCACCACGGGGCGTAGAACTCAATCAGGACATCCTTCGACTCGTCCAGAGCAATCTGCAAGAAACAACTCATCTCGGCCTGCAACCAACAAACTGTTTTTCAACCTTGGCAAAATTGGAAGCAACGAGAGTCTTCACTGGACCCTTGTCATCCTTCGGCAATGGCGCAGACTTCACAAATGGCTTTGCTTTACCTGCAAGTTGTAAAAGGAGTAAAGGAAGTCTTCTCTTTTTACCAATACTCCAAATGAATGACTGGATAACCTGAGCTGATCTTCTTCATGAATCCCTCCAGGTTCTCATCGAGTTCGCCATCGAAATCCTCAGGTGACATCGGATACTTTTTGCCGTCAGCGCCGAAGACAACGACATTGTGTTCCAACCCAGAATCTCCTGCAAAGCAGCCAGCCACTTGGCAGAAGAACCGCAGAATACGAACCGAGTCCGAGTTGAACGAGTTCGTTGCTGAATTCCTCTTCATCCGCCACGGCGAAACGGTACTTGTCCTTTGCATACTGCAAATCATTCACTTCTTCTCCAACTCGGGTTCATCGTCCCGGCCACAACAACAAACTTTGTTGGCGAGGGCGAGCACTTTCTGGCGCCAGAACTCGGAGCCCTCTCGGTACTGGATGGAGAAGTCCGCGTTGTAATACACAACCACTAGCGGCTTCTTCCCGTATCTGAAAAGGGACGAACTTTCATCTCCCACGCCCTGCGTCGAACTGACCTATTGGCAGCATTAGCTCTTGTCATTTTGCCAACAAGAGGAGTGCAGTGGTCACGGATGAAACTCACGATATCCTCCGCAGTTCCGCCGGCCTTAAACCATTAAGAGTACTCCTCATCCGCTCTTCTCAACTCTCCCTCTTCCTAGCTCCCTTTCCCCTCTTCACGTCAATCTTCTTTTCTTGTCGACCGACCTTGATTTCTGAATCTCCTTTATAGAGAATTTAGAAGACCAAACTTTCTGACATACAATTGAGAAACACATGAAACAACCTTATTATATGTTCTGCTCTTAGGCTCGAACTTGGAGTGGAAGAGAGAAGGATAGAAAATGAGAATGTCGCCTGGCTTGACATCGTACTTCTTCAAGGTTGAAGGGTCCGAAGTGTACCCGAAGTTTTTGAACTCCTGAGAATCATTGATAGCATGCATGCATGTGTGTCTGTGTGTGTATGCATGTGAGCGAGAGAGAGAGAGAGAGAGAGAGAGAAAGTAGAGGGAGCAGAGAGACAAGGAAAGATAGAGCAGATGAGTTTTTTTTTTTCTCACAATTAGACCAAGTCTGTGTCATGCGTTATAATTATTCGCCTCTAAGTAAATTTGATTTTTTTTTTGCTTAAATACAAAAAGATCATCCTAAACACATTACCTTACGGAGGAAATAACAAGTGCTACGAGAAAGGGAGAACCTCTCGAAGCATTTCTGCAGCGTCGGAGAACGCCTCGAAAGTGCCGCCATCTTCAGTGGCAAAGAAGCCGACAATAGTAATGTCCTCCTTATCCATGAATCGTTCGACCTGCGAGATCAGCCAACTCACAACCTCTCGGCTCTCAGCGGCAATCATAGCGCTCACAATTATATCATAGCTACAGAAAACTAAGGTTAGGAAGGAGGTATTGGGCCCGGAAACCAGGGTGGGATAGCTGTTTCTGCAAAAATATTACTCAAAAACATGGTGGGGTAGGCTTTGGGGAGGCCCAAAATCAGGGTGGGTGTGTCAAATCGACTCTTCCTTTTTTAATCTGCTTACTATTCATAAAAATTTTAAGACCAAAAAAGCCTATACAACTTATTCTTCAAGACTGAACCAATTCTACTTGCTGCTAAAGCCAAGAGAAAGAGGTGGACCTCCTTGAGTGCACTGAGTTTTCTAGCCGCCGGCTGAGCCTGCTCCTCCATGTATGTCACGATGCCTGAGAGAAGAATAGACTTCTCTTTCTTCCCATTCACATTCCTAACCATTTGCTTCTCGTGGTCCGTTGTAGTCGAATCGCTTTCCGTTGCGGAAGATCTTGAGAGTGGGATAACCGGAGATGCTGAACTGCTCGCCCAGCTTCTTTTCAACAGTCGCATCTACCTTCGCCAAGCGGATCTTCGAGTCTTTTGCCTAAACGGAGCAGTCATCTCCCTTAAAGCAGATCCCTCCCTGTTACCTTCAGCCGCTGGGCTGCCTTTTCCAGCTCCGGTGCAAGTTTCTTGCAGTGGCCGCACCTTCAAAAGACATCCGATTAGTCGCAGTAGAATATCCATGATCAGAACAAACCAAGGAGCGTAGAATTCAACCAGGACGAGTTCATTCTCAGAAATGAAGTAGTCGAAGACTTCGTGGGTCAGAGCAACCACCTGTAGAGAGGAGTTAGTGAAGAACAGAGTAAAGGGGCAGGGAAACAATTACAGAAACTAACTAAAGGAATCAAGCAATACTAGAAAGTATAAAAAACAGGCTTGAGAGAGAGATAAAGAGTGAGAGAGCGAGAGAGAGAGAGAGAGAGAGAGAGAGAGAGAGAGAGAAGAATAAGAGAGAGGAGAGAGAGAAAGAGAGGAGAGAGAGAGAGAGAGAGAGAGAGAGAGAGAGAGAGAAGAATAAGAGAGAGGAGAGAGAGAAAGAGAGGAGAGAGAGAGAGAAGAATAAGAGAGAGGAGAGAGAGAAAGAGAGGAGAGAAAGAGGAGATATATATATATATATATATATATATATATAAAGAGGAAGAGAAAGAGAGATAACGAGACAGAGGGAAAGAGACAGAGAGAAAGAGAAGAGAGAGAGAGAGAAAAGGAGGAGGAGGAGAAAGACCTCCTCTGGCGGTGGATTGTAGTTCGGGTCGACTCGTGGTAGGATCCAAGCAAGGATGCCTGTAAAACAGTATGGCAAAGTATACTAAATATGAAACGAAAGGATACTTAATGCAGGTGCTCAGCTTGCTATTTCCACTGGCCAGCTCATTTAATTTGTAAACCTTGTTCATCTCTTCCTCCATCATAGTCTACAGGCCCTTCTCCGTCCTTCCAGAACTTAAGAGTTGGGTATCCTTGGATCTGGAATCTCTTGCCCAGTTCTGTCTCTACCGTTGCATCGACCTCAAAGCAACAACATCTTTGCCGTATTGAACCAGTGAAAGTCAAAACTGCATTTCTCTTGTAAAAAGTGAGAATTCAAAAGAAAAAAGCCTTACTATTTACTTTTCCAAATCAGTTAATTACCTTGGCAAGGGGAATGCCTGCTTTAGCAGCTGCCTTTTCATACTCGGGAGCGAGATTCTTGCAATGGCCGCACCTGCAAAGGACATCAAATACAAACAGTTCCGTAGAGTGGAGAGATACCAAGGAGCGTAGAACTCCACGAGAACAGTCGGGTTCTTCTTTAGGAAATCATCGAAGTTCTTGTCAGTCAAAACGACTACGCCTTCCTCTTGCTCGTAACTCAGTTCATCCTTAAAAGATGCACAAATTAACCAGATAAAAATATCGCCGAAAACTTAACAAAGTCCTTTGCACTGAATCACATACAACAATATATGACTTAATCTGAATTAATCTAAACATAACCTCGCCAGCGAGGGCAAAATTCGTGACGACTGTGAAGAAAAGAAGAACAGAAAGCGGTTTCATCAGTCTCAGAAGTTGGTCTGAAGAAAAGTAATTGGTTTCAACTATCACCAGCATTCCTGGCAAAAAATGCAATCACGAGTCCGTCGGTTAGCAGAACGTGGACCTACGCATAGCTTGTCACCACTCGAACACTTGACTTCCAAGAAAACAGACAATGACGAATTAGAAGACAGCATTACCGAGAGAGGAGCAGTGATTGTCGCCTCTACATTTCCCGTAATGCTGACGTGTACTATCGGATTGAGAAAGAACAGCAGACAGAGAAAGGAGATTGTCCAAAGTGGGCACAGCCATATAGTCAAACGGCCGAAAAAGTAGGAAAGACGAGAAAGAGAGAGAGAGAGAGAGAGAGAGAGAGAGAGGAGAGAGAGAGGAGAGAGAGAGAGAGTGAGAAAGTGAGAATTAGAACTAGAAAAGTCAAAACCACCCTAAGTGAAAACCACGAGAAGCTTCGTAGATGAGCATGAGAAGCAAAAGAAGGGAACAAAGAAAGGAACAGCGCAAAAGAAAAATTAATCGTGTGCAAGGATAAAAACGTTACCCTGAACTAACAACTCATTCTCATTTCAGATACATACAGCGTGGTTGAACTCTACTACTTACGCCGGCTAGGAAGTGGAAAATATTATATTAGCCAGAAAATGGAAGAATTGAGTGACCTGAGAGTTGATCAAGTCTACTCTCTCTTTCTCTCTACGAGGAAACAGAGATTCAACGGAAAGGAAAGGTAAAGCAAAGAAATGGCAGTGAATGGTACAGAGTGGTGCGCGAGCGAGGATAGAGTAGGAGAGAAAGAGAAACCTCAAACAGTATATTGGTTGAGGGAGGGGCGAAGGCTCGGGAAGGAAAGGAGAAGATCGAGGCTATTGTAAGAATACTTTACCAGCCCAGCACACAGGAGACAGAGAAGCAGAAAGACGCAATAGATGACCTGAGAGAAAAGGGCAGTCGGGTAGACATTTGCAAGCGGAAGTGTTTACATAGAGGAAATAGCGACGGCGGTAGAGCAGCCTAATTATTCAGAACAAAGCGAAATTTATTACTTAGTAAGCGAGCAGGCTAATTTCACTGTACTTAACAAATCTTTTTTTTTTTTTGCAAAACAATTACTACATGAGCGGGAAACATAATACCGCTCTCATTCGTAGCACAATATACCTCACGGAGACGGTTGCATTCCTTGGAAGCAAACAGGTTTCCGTCCAATAATTACAAATTATTTAACCACCCTCATCTATCTCTTCAGCATAATCTAAAGCCAATGTTACTTCAATTTCAGAATGGAGATATTCTCTTATCTGCTCCCACTGGATGCAACGGGAATTGTCCTCACGCTCATCATCGTCACCCTCCCTCACGTTCTCCTCTACTACATCTACAAGCAATGCATTAAGGTTTCAAATTTAATGCACAAAGGAAAATTGCATGATGAAAGGTTTCAGTTTCACGAGAAACTTAACGCAATTCTTGAAGACCTACCAAAGGTTAGGATGCAAGGCAACCCATTGTCAAGAAACAGTCTGGAGGAAGAAAGAAACTCCGAATCTTTTAAGGTATCGGAAAACTTGGAGTACGCGTGGGTGACAGCTCCGATCATCTGTACTTCCGCCCTCCACTTCGAGCTGCCTGTCGACGAGGCCTCTTTTCTTTCATATAACTCCTTCCAGCTTCAAAAACACCACCTATCCTTGCAGATTCTCGATGCCTACCAGGCTAACGCCAGCGAGCGCCGCGAGATTGTCTTCAAGGTATTTCTCGATTGCATACTGAATGCCAGTCCTTTCTTGCAGACATTCGGAGTGGACGCAGTGACTCGCCAGCTCATGAACAGCGATTCCCACTTCGTCGAGCATGGCCGCATTGGAGAGCACTACTTCAAGCACATCAAGTAAACACCTCTCTCCCCCCCATTCCCTCGTTTCCCACTCTTCTGTATATCATAAAAAGAAGTGGCCAGTGCGCACGATTGTCATTAATTAAGCAAATGGACGAGTCAAATAATGTACGCGACTTTAATAATCGCTTACTTCCTTGACCACACAAAGTAACACAGTAACTGAATCTAGTTTATTCTGCATTGTTCGATAAAGAAGTTATCTCTACTGGTAATCGACCACCTCTTAAAGCTTCTCCTTGATCTCCTTCCATTGCTTTCCTTTGTTCACCTGGAAAATTTTTTTCTTCGAATATTGGTAGTGGAATAAAAAGATTTGAATGGTCAATAATGTTTTGTTGTGAACTAATCGCAATATATGTCAATTATCCTAATAAAATGCAGATTTCTCAGTGCTCGGGGAGAAAACAAAGATAAATTGTCCGAAAAGAATGAGCGGTGCAATAGCTAAAATATCCAGGTCGAAAACAGGAGGGATAGGACTACATAATCTAAAAAAAAATCACAATTCGGTCCATAACACCAATAAGGAAATCACTACGCACCGTGTCCCAGTAGCAGTCGGTGATACCATTGAGAGTGTAGTTGAAGGTGAAGGCTCCGAAGGTCGACGCGAGCAGAAGAGTTGAGAAGCGACGCGTCACGAAGTTGTACGCAAGGGAAGCAATGCCTGCCATCTCAAGGACTGGATTACTAAAATTGACTCATTTAGTTAAGCTGAAAGTCCTCGACGAACGTGCTAAAGCTACGAGGGAAATTTTTACATGAGAACACGGATCCCCAACCTCTGATTCAGTTGAAGAAAATGAATACAGTATTCTATTTCATTTAGCAAAGGTCCTACGACGATCACCATTAAATATAGCTGGTTGCTTTCCTAACATCGCGAACGCACATTTCCTTTACGCAGATAAGCTGGATGCAGCTGGATGTATAGTTTGATATAGTTTGAATTTCTTTTTTAGTCGTTTCTTGGATTTAATTGTTGAATGCTCTGCTAATATTTCGTGAGTAGGCGGGTCAGTTAAGCAGAATCACTCTAATTCATGTTCAGTTGTGTCGGCTTTTTTTTGACGCGTGCCGTGATTAGAGTAAAATAAACTGACTGTTTTGCAGGGGAACCAAGACATCATCAAAAGATGGTGAATCCGAAGGGAGTGAGGCGCGGAACGCGCTACATGTTCGCCCGCGACTTTCGCAAACACGGAGTCGAGTCCCTGTCCACCTTCTACCGCGTCTACCATCGCGGAGACATCGTGGACATCAAGGGCAACGGAGCCTTCCAAAAGGGCATGCCATTCAAGGCCTACCACGGCAAGACTGGCCGCGTCTTCAACGTCACGAAGCACGCCGTCGGAGTCATCGTCAACAAGCGTGTCAGGTTAGCACATATTGCATTTCGCTTCGGAGACCTGTTTTGTTAGATTGACAACTGATTTTAGCATTACTGTCGTTTTAAAACCTGCTGCGAAAATTTTTTTTGCCATTTTCTTTAAAAATCGAGAAGAAATTTGCCTCCTGATTGTCGATCATTATTTAGACAATTCTCTGGAATACCTTGACACTTTTCACATACGAGCACGAAATGAAGGTTTCAGGCACCGTGTGATCCCCAAGCGGATTAACCTCAGAGTCGAGCACATCAAACCGTCGACGTGCCGTAAAGACTTCCTTGACCGCGTCAAGGTTCGCTTTGCCTCCACTATTTTTCCCCCGCTGTATGTGTATCTAACAATGCCCTAGTTTGTCTGGGAAGGATTTTAACTTTTTGTCCCATCTACTTACGCTTGAAAGCTGTCTATCAGTGCTTATTTGACATCAATTAAGCTAGTTTTGCTAACGTTTCTGTGCAAATACACATTTTTGACGTAATTTAACCATTTTTGGGCAAGATAAGTAATTTTTGTGGAGGTAGTATTATGGGATAGTGAATAAAAAAAATTTCCATTTAAAACTTCTCTCTTTCAGTACCTCTGCACTGATTCTATTTTATTAGACCTGTCGTGAGAAGATAATTTGCAGAAGAACGACCAGCTCAAGCGCGCAGCGAAGGAGGCTGGTCAGCCCGTTCCGAAGGAGCTCCTCAAGCGAGTCCCTAAGCTCCCCGCCAAGGCTCACATCGTCAAGACCAAGAACAACAAGCCCGAGCTCCTCGCCCCTCTCCGATTCGAGATTGTCGCTTGAAAAATGACATCCTGGTTTTGGTTTTTCTCGGTTGCACGATGTTCATTGTTGATAAACGTGCTTTTATTAAATGGTTGATTTGTATTCTCGTCTGGACACTCGAAAATATAGGAACTAAATAAGTGGTATGCACCATTTCAGACATGACTGAATATTCGACTCTGAGGTCTAGTTGACTGACCGAGGGAGTTTGGCTTAAATTTCTTACAATTTAGAGCCAAGTTGGTAGGAGTAGGAATACTCATGGAAAAGGACTCACTGTGGCGCTTTACCGAGGGCTTGTTTGCGTTAGATAGCTTTAGAAAGCTTGTGATTAAAAAAATAACTTTTTGAGGCATTGCATATGATTTTCATAAAAATATCATTGATGTTACTCTAGTGAAATGCAAATGTTTATGGCATAACAATATTGGCGAATTCCTTCCTGAAATTCCATGGCATTGAGACCTGTAATATCACGAGTGTATCACGGGGGAGTACAAGCTTGGGCAATTATCTAGAAAACGATTAGAGGAGGAAAAACGCACTGAGAGCAGAGGAAATTATGAATAGAGAGAAAGGGATTGACTGAAAGGCTCGAGTGGGTAAAATGAGTGAAAGAGTATTAGGAGACTCAGACAGAGATCTTCATTGACACGAGATGGACAACAACGTTCTCGCTCTAATGTTTTCTTTAAAAAATTGCTCTTCAGGCAACAGCGCTCTACAATTTGAGGCGTAAAACATTGTACAGTAACCAGAAAATACCATGTATGATAGTGATAAAGTGGGATTCCTTTTAATATCGGTAAGGATATTACGAGGTTTTAGAGAGAGAGAGAGAGAAAGCGAGAGAAAGAGGAAGAGAGAGAGAGAGAGAGAGAAAGCGAGAGAAAGAGAGAGGGAGAGAGAGAGAGAGCGATGTGATTGAGGCGTCTAGATGAATGTGTCTTGTCCGCAGCTTAGTCTGCCAGCCTTGCCCGAGAGAGAGGGGGAGACCGTGATGGAGAGTCCGTCCCCGTGCCCGTCGCCTCCTCCGCAGCTCAGTCTGCCTTCCCATGCCTGGTAAAAAAATGTATTGCCTAGTTTTAATTTTATTTTTAAGCTTGGAAGTACGGGAAGAAGTAAGCATATGACTGGGAGCAAACCCGTTTGGAGTAGAATGAGAGGGAGGAAGAAGCGCGCCTGAGCGAGGGCCTCTCAGAGCCGCGAGGAGTGGCTGCCCCTGCCATGGCAGCCAGACTCTCCCTCTTCCCTGCCCCGCCCACTCCCGATGAGACACCGTGTCTCATGCTGCAGCTCGTTGAGGTCAATCTGCAACTCCACTTCCTACAAGGGAAACAACTTCTACTGCTTCATCACTCTCACTCCTTCTCCAAGTCGAAGTCTTTCACTCTTAGAACAGACTATTTCTGACTGGAGAGATCACACATCACGAGGCCTCACGAAGTGCACATAAGGATTAGCGCGTGAACTGCACGAGAGATTACTCCTTGACTAGACATTTCCACCTCTTCATCCACAACATGAGTACATAATATGCATGCTACATTGATCACAAACAAGAATAAGGAACTCTTCCGTGCGGGTACTCAAAGTGAACTGGGAATCACAGTCCTTGGATAGATAATAAAACTGACTGTAAGTGGCTCCGTTATGCTCGAGCGAGCACTAAACTGGTCAGTAACTTAAAGATTCTGTTACGGATTTACATACTAACGGAATGACGTAAATGCGTATGAGTTAACTGTTTTCCAGAAACTGGTTATTCTCAGGGTTCAAGGAGAACGAAAGCGGAGGCGGAAGCAGGGAATCAGAGTATTTGCTTTGAATCAGCACTGCCACAGAATTACTTCCAATAATACGCACGACTTTATCAAGAATAAAGTGTCATGGTTTTATTAGACGAATCTATGTCGAATTAAACAGCATATTTTTCGTTTCCCTTTGCCTCACATTGCAAGGAAAATTGACCGACCTGTTGATTGGCCGCGAATACACGCCGCCATTCACTGGCAGGTAGAGCTGAAGACAAATTTATTTATTTCTCTCTCTCTCTCTCTCTCTCTCTTTCTCTCTCTCTCTCTCACCTTCTGCAAATTGTTGTTGGAGCGAGAAGCGGAGGGGCAGCCAGCTGGAGGCACGGGTCCTCTCTTCCCGTTACTTCCTCCTAAAAAGCAACTCGGATCATGATAACAGGAGGAGACTCTTTCTCACCCGAGTTCCAGCCGAACATTGCGAGCATCGCTGTTCGGAACTTCTTGTTCAGGAAGCAATACGTGATGGGATTCGTGCAGGAGGAGAGATAAGTCAGAACTGTGATGAAGGTGTTGACATCGGGATTCCAGACACGTGGACCTCCCTGGAAGAGAAGCGAGAGCTAAAGAAAGAGAGATTGAGAGAGAGAGAGAAGAGAGAGAGAGAGAGAGAGAGACCTCGAAGACATCACCGGCAACAACGAGTAGCCAGAAGATGTAAGAGGGAGTCCAGCAACAGAAGAAGATCACGACAACCACGAGCAGCATCCGGATCACTCGCTGTTTCGCCATTGCAGACTTCACCGTGTGAGTCGAGCGGATGGACTGCGCAGTCATGGTGGGGGCAGAGCTGAGCAGAGAGCATGCAGAAGGGTGAGAGAGAGAGAGAGAGAGAGACGGGTGGGAGAGGGAGAGAGATAGAGAGAGAAGGGTGGGAGAGAGAGAGAGAAGGGTGGGAGAGGGAGAGAGATAGAGAGAGAAAGAGAGAAGAGAGAGAGAGAGAAGGGTGTGAGAGAGAGAACAGAGAAAGACAGAAGGGAGGGGGAGAAGGCAGACTAGGCAGGAGAGAGAGAGAGAGAGAGAGTGAGAGAGAGCGAGCGAGATGGAGAGAGGACTGACTAGGCAAGAGAGCCTCTAGCAGTTCCTGCTCCGTTGGCAGGAGTGGCAGATGCTATGAGCTTCGTGGCCAAACTCGAGACTAAGCTTGACTTCCTGGAGCGAGGCGAGTCCAAGACATCCGGGACGAGGGCATTGCAGTCAGCGACGGATACTGTGGATGGGATACGATAGGTGGGAGGTTAACGGATTCAAGCTGCCATTCTCTATTCATGCGGCCTCTTCATTCCGCTTCAGCAGATGACACCAGGGACACTGTGGCAAGACTGTTAGTTTCCCGGAATTACAGTGTCGCAGTCCTTCCAAGCAAGACCAGCGAATTGTAAGTGATGACGTGATTAAAGCGTGCAATTAGCAGGGCTCCCCCACCGGCCCCCCTTTCATCGTGCAAGAATATTGAATTGATTAACAATGCAGCGAATGATTTCTCTGTTTCTGGCAGATGCAAGAACTGAGAAGAGAAGCTGCCATGCATCTTTCCCCCCCCCCCTCGTCCACTTACCTTCCATTTGTCTTCTTCGCATGAACACTTCAGAATAAAACATTCAATTGAAAATGGTTCATCTTTTTTTCAAACAAAGCATTCAATTAACTCCGAATGAATAACAGAATTTCTAATTAGATACTTTTGACTGAAGGAACGACTACAAAAGTGACGTACTCTCTCTCGTGAGGGCCGTGGTCTCGACTGCGGCGATGTCCATGAGAATGCCAGAGCGGAGAGTGTGGATCACTGCTCCGTAGAGGACGGTCATCACTGTCAGCGGAATCCCCAGCAACACCACAGTCATATACACCTCAAGGAGATCAAGGAATCAGAGAGGAGGGGGGAGGAAGAGTACCTGGTAGCCAAAGTGGACGAGGGGGGAGTGGATCTGCGTACAAGTCAGTCCGTTCATGTTGTAGGGTCTCATCTCGTACATGAAGGGCACTCCGATGTTAGAGAGAAGAGCTACCACCCAGACAAGGAAGATCATCCAGTAGGCATGGCGTCTGCAGAGAATGACAGTCAGAGGGGAAGGGAGGAGAACGAGCTGGTCTGCCAGGTCAGAGATGACACTCAGGGGAGGGGAAGGGACCTGGTCTGCCAGATACGAGAGTGCAGCGGTCGGCAGATGGCGTAGTATCTCTCAAAGGCTATCACCGCCAGAGTGTACGCCGAGGCAGTCACCACCACGGCTGGAAAGGAAGAGAGTGGAGATGAAGAGAGAGAGAGAGAGAGAGAGAGAGAGAGAGGGAGAGAGTGGGAGAGAGAGAGAGTTCAATGTCAGACAGTAATATGGAGCATGAAGAAAGGAGAGAACGAACGTTGGAGATAAGCGAAGAGCTTGCACATGAGATTGCCGAACATCCAGCAGTTGATGACCATGGAGACGAGGGTGGGTGGCATGCAAATGGCAGAGAGCATGAGATCGGTCATGGCCAGGTTCAGCAGGTACGTGTTTGTGATAGAGCGCATCCCTCGTTGCTGAACACTTCTTTCATTCTTCTCACTCTTTCTTCTTTCTCTTTCCATCTCGAGCCCTCTTGGTCTCCTTAATACTCTGCACTTTGGCAGAGTTCACTCCCACATTTCTCCGTTGCAACAAAGTCTTTCCAGTCTTCCTTTCCACTCTTCATTCTAATCCCTCTTTTCTTTTTGTTCTCAACTATCTTTTTGCTATGGGAAATCAAGGTCTACGCAGTTGATGCCGGATGCCCGCGATTCTTACAGTACTTTCATAACTATTGCTCGTGTTCCAATCGATTCTTCCTCGTTGGACTCGACAAAGGGAAAAATAAGGAAAAAAATGATTCGATACACAAACTCGCCGTTTTATCTATAGATTTCGTGGTGAATGACGTCGTCTGATATTTCACCCAAAGATGAGTGCAACGATTGAACGCAAGACCTTCTTCACTTCTTTGGCAAGTCACCCGGGCAATTAATCTTGACAAATGCCAGTTTGGCCAAATGTTAATGAAGGTTTTATTTTGAGCTCGTTGTCAGTAAAATTTGAGCGAAATGCTTCGTGAGTTTGAGGAGAACTTTTGGAAGTTAGAAAAGTAAAAGGAAGTAAAGACTAGAGGAGGGCTCGTCATTCCCTTCTCCACTCCTCTGAATTCCCTTCCCGCACTGACAAGGACACTGACGCCCATCCAGACAGCTGAAAGAGTGAAACATCGCGTGACTCTCACTCTCTCTCTCTCTCTCTCTCTCTCTCTCTCTCTCTCTCTCTTTCTCTCTCTCTTTTTCTCTCTCTCTCTCTCTCTCTCTCTCTCTCTCTCTCTCTCTCTCTCTCTCTTTCTCTCTCTCTCTCTCTATCTCTCTCTCTCACTCTTCTTTCTCTTCTCTCGCTTCTCTCTGTCGCTTCTCTCTGTCGCTTCTCTCTCTCTCTCTCTCTCTCTCTCTCTCTCTTTCCCTTTCTCATCTTGGTGACACCAATTTGTTGCATTGCGCTTGTTACCGCCACGGTTAAGAAGCGGAAAGAGGAGCTAAATGCATAGAAAAATAGTAGACTAGCATAACATTTCCACTGGAGTCATCAGCCAAGAATGAACGAATGAGTGCAGGAAGCACTCATAAAAGTAATTGCGAAGAGAATGGCGTCCACAGTTTCGATTACCTTCGCCTCTCCACCTCTCCCTCTCTCTCTCTCTCTCTCTCTCTCTCTCTCTCTCTCTCTCTCTCTTTCTCTCTCCTCTCTCTCTCTATCCTACGTTTTTTCGTCCTCTCGATGTCTCTGCCGTTCTCTTTCTCTTCTATCTCACTTCATTGAAAGAAGAGTTGAGATGAAGGAGCGGTGTCACTTTGCTTGTTCAAGGAAGGGACAAGTCAACTTGTCTGCCGACCACTTCCCGGCAATTCAATTGCCTTCCGATGCTTTCACATGTATTACGTGCAGATTACGTGGGAGAGAAAGGAGAGTGACAGAGATACAGAGAGAGAGAGAGAGAAAGAGAGAGAGAGAGATAAAGAGATAGAGAGAGAGAGAGAGAGAGATAACGAGAAAGAGAGAGAGAGAGAATGTTGAAAGAAAAAGAATGGGTGGGAAATGAAATTCAGTTCCCTATAGACTAAACGTATAAGGGCAAGGCTGTCGCTTGTTTAATTTTAAAAAAAGGAAGCAGAAAAGATTCCGTTTATGGTTCCCAGATCATAGCTTGATGATAACATCGCACTGCTCAAAGAGACGGATAGTGTGGAATTGGACTTTACAGAGCAGTGTCATGCATGCTAAAATGTGTAAAGAGATAGAGAGAAAGAAAAAGAAACAGAGAGAAAGAGATAGGGAGAAAGAGATAGAGAAGAAGGAGATATGGAGAGAAAGAAAGAAAAGGAAAGGAAAAGAAAGGAAAGGAAAGGAAAGGAAAGAAAGAAAGACAGAAAGACAGAAATAAGGAGTTTTCATCTGATGAAATGGAAAAAAAGAAGTGATTGCAGACAGTAAAGTGCAGTACTGCTAAAATAAAAAATAAATAAAATTAAGGAAACAGTAAAATAATAAAGGATTCACTTTGCTGCTTTCGAAGAAGAGAAAGATGAAAATCTTGAGATTACTGGCAGGAAATATGAAGATTGAGGACGGACCCTGAGAATGACTGCGATTACGAGAGCATTGCCAATGACAGAAAGGGCGAAGATGATGAAGAAGGCGAAGCAGATCAGGAAACTCTCGTTCGTCTGGCGGAAGAAACACGTCTCTGGCAGACCCGCGCCGCCCGTCAAACTGCAAGGATAGAGATACTCAGTTTAGAAAGAAGGATTAAGAAAGAAGGCTCTTTCTTCAAACGTGTGAACTCTCAGACATTCTTTTGTCTTTGTGAATGCCAAAATTAGAGGCTTCAAGACGGCTTTGCCCTTTCCACCACTTCGGTGGATTTGATAAATCCTGCAGTTGCTTGTCGCCAACAGGAACTGGGCTGGCTCCTTTTTTTCTTTCTTCTTTCTCAACTCGTCAAAGGACCTTCCACTCCAGCCGCCGTAGTAAAGTGTCGCTTTTTGAGGGGTAATCCTGAGGTTGTTGCCCATGAGGGTAAAACCATTACCACTCAGTTTCGCCGGGCATTATCCTGAGGGTAATGTCAGCTGAAAGATGCTATCTTTTCCTTTCGTATATTCTTTGCTGCTGTCATCCATCCCTCAGTCATCCCTGCTCCATTCCTGCTTCATCTTCATTCTTCTGTCGCTCCTATTTGGGACCATTACGATGCGGACTACAACTACACCTTGCTGCAGCACACTTTATATCCATCATTTTCTTATTGGAAATTCACCTACAGCAAAAACAGCTATTTGTAACAATAATGTTATCAAACAGTGAATGAGAAGCTAATGGATGGGTCTAAACAAGAGTGTACATGGAAATCAGCCTTAAAAAAGAGAAAAGAAGAAAAGAGGAAGAAAAACAAAAACTCAAGAGGAAAAATCTGCGTATAATACAGACTAAAATGAGCTATTTGTTTTCATTAAGTTGAACATTATCCACGCCATCACTAACTACCAAGTTACAAGGAATATCCTATAATAAAGTCGCTTTCTAGCACAAGAACTAGTAACTGTGGCAAGGAACAACAGACTCTGAGCTGCTGGCTCTTTCACTTTCAATGTGTTCCTGAATCCGCAAGCTTAACTTATACCAAAAGAAAAAATGGAGGGAGAGCAAACACACAGATCACATCCATTCCACAACACAACAGGAATTTCCAGCATAAATACGGAATCATGGTAGAATCAAGATTCAAGTATGCATTCCAGATGGCCGAGACGGTACCGAAGGGAATACAGTGGGGAATGGCGAAACAGATGTCGAATCCCTTGGCGCTGCAGTGAGAGTCGCGGCAGGATCAAGCGTCAGACCAACTGAAGAAGAATTTTGAATTACATATGAAAATCCACCGTATTCAAAGTAGAAAGGAACATTCCCAACTTACAGTATTACAATAACCCGTAAAATGGCCCCTAAAAACGTAAAATGCGTCGAAAAATGAATAATTCAAATAAAAAGAACATTGCCGAGTTGATGAGTCTATTGATGATAGCTAACTAACGTGTGGTCACGTTCAAATAACGAATGAATTAATGATTTAAAAAAAAAGAAGAAGAAAGAACCACGAACCGTCCCGAGTCCCGAGTGCACGAGCAATGTGGAGCTGGAGAGCTGGAGAGTGGAGCTGGAGAGCGGAACTGGAGAGGCGACGGGAGCATCTCGGCCGGTGGAGCAGCGCTGTCTTGCGCGGCTGCCGCTGAGTCCACTTCCATCTTAAGAGATAGAAAGAGGGAGAGAGAAAGAGAGATGCAACTATTAGGATTGATTACACATTCATCTAAAGATCTTCACCCGAGTTGGAAAACAAAGCGACAAAAAAGAAAAAGGGCTAGATTGGTGTTAGATTGGCCTAAATTGGTGTCAGTTGTGGCGCTATTCTAAGAAAATAACACATGACCAATCACAAACAAACTACAAACAATCCCCCAATATGTTTAAGGTTTTCATTTACGAAATAAGCATAAGCAGAATAAGAACCTGGGCCTTCTCCTCTTCGTTCAGCTCGGGCAGATTGGCTGGCGCAGTTTCTGCTGCAGCCGCGGCGGCCTCCTTCGTCTTGTCGTCACTCACGTGATGGCATATATAAAAACAATAAAGCATAGACTTAGCTGTAAACGGCAATTAAAATAACATACTCATAATGAAATTACATTACTATTACAATCCAAATGCTAATTTAGAGTGAATCTTTCATGGTTCATGACAGTACGCCGTTACTTTTACCACAAATACTATATTCGTAATTTGGAGCTGGACGATGAAAGGTAAAACGGTTATGCCAATGCGCATTGGCATAACCATTTTACACATGAGGTTGATCTCGTCTCCAAGAATTGCATGCTCTCTCGGCCTGTCCTCGTTACCCAAACATTACCCCACAGCCTTTTCCATGCCATTACCCATGAGGGTAAACAATGGTGGCATGCTAGACAGTACGAGAGAGCACGCTCATGCTAGAGATTCAGACAGATTATCCTCATGGGTAACATCCTGAGGATTACCCCTCAAAAAGCGACACTTTACTACGGCGGCAGGGCGGTCGTCGCCGAAGAAACAGCCTTTGCTTTTTCTCTGATTGAGACGTCAAACATTTGCAAAACCTTTTTGATATGCATGTTTTTGAACGAATTCTTCCAAAATTAGTTTAATTCAGCTACGCAAATACTTTAAAAGACCCTCAGAGTATTAAATAGCATAATGTAAATTGCAAACAGTTTACATTCATCTCATCTTTGCATTTCCCTCTTTCCTGTTATTCTCTTCTCCATTTCTACCGCTGATTCACATTCTCAACTTGCAATTATTTCTCTTGTCTGTAAACCCCGGGAGATGTCTTTGGGTGTCAACCGCAGAAGAAGAAGCAGCAATCGACTTGAATGAAAGACGAGGAGCAGAGAGTGACGAAGCAGAAAGGGAAAGCAAGAGTCAGGCGACGAGGGTTCAAAGCTCCGCAGGAGAAGGCCGGAGGGGGGAAACAGAGGGAACACCTTCACTTGAACGAAAGACTAACTTGAGAATTTGTTCTTCTGTGAGTTCGTCGTGCAGAAGAAGTTCATCAAAGACGAGGGGAAGAGGAGTCGAGGAAGTTGAAGAAGGCGAAGAGGAGCCGGCCATTCCTTCCATCTCTGATAACAATAACTTCTCCATTCCTCAAGAAAAACCAGTTCGTAAAGATCAGAGAGAATTTTTCACGGATCAGGCAATCAGATCTAATTCGATGCATAAAATGAACAGAACAGAGCTACATAATACACGAGGCAAAAAGGTATGTAAGGAATGAAGAACTTGTTCCATTTCTCTGGATGCAACATCTATGTATATCTCTCATAAATTTAAAATGAGGCGTTCATCGAAGAGCAACCAAGGCAAGATATGGCGTCTTCTTCACCAGCTGACTCTCTCTCTCTCTCTCTCTCTCTCTCTCTCTCTCTCTCTTTCTCTCTCTTTCTCCTCTGTTTTTTTTCCTCAAAAGGGAAGCCGGGAACATCAAATAGACAAAAGCTCGCCAATATATCATGATGCTTCAGAAAATGACTGGTGAAAGAGTAAACTGCTGAATGAGTGAAAGGCAAAGGGAAATAAAAAGCAAAAGAAGCGAGACAAAATAAGTTGAGAGAAGGAATGAAGAATTGAGAGTGAAAGAGTGGAGAGGGAACAGCTAAGAACATGAAATATCAAAAGAGGATAATATGTTAAAACGTATGGTGAATTGCGCTTCATAGTTTACTGCTACAAATGAAGAAGTATCTTGTGGTTAATGAAGTATGTAGCGAAAGTATGAGCAGAAGGAGAGGGAGAGAAAGAGAGCACGAGAGAAGGAGAGGGAGATAAAGAGAGCACGAGAGAAGGAGATGGAGAGAAAGAGAGATGGAGAGGGAGAGAAAGAGAGCACGAGAGAAGGAGAGGGAGATAAAGAGAGCACGAGAGAAGGAGAGGGAGAGAAAGAGAGCACGAGAGACGGCAAGAGTGAGACAAAGCAGGAGCTACTTCGAAGTGCTTACTCTGAAGGACTGCAGAGATGGCAGACACTCTTAGAGTCTTCGCCTCGGGAGTCCATCAGAGAAGTCGCACTGGCTTGCCACCTCTCCCCTTCCTTCCCTCTCTTTCTTTCTCTCCAACTCTCTCTCTCTTTCTCTCTCTCTCTCTCTCTCTCTCTCTCTCTCTCTCTTTAGTTTCTCACAAGAATGCAAAGTCAGGGCAATTAGACAAAAATGTCTCACCACCTGCTCTGAATGTTCAGCCGTGCGAAAAGAAAGATTGCCAAAAAGAATGCCTTCTGCAAGCATATCTCAGCACTGTTCAATTGGCCCTGTCATACTGTATTTCTTGCATTCATATTTATATCGTACATTGTAACACAAATCAAACGCAAATATTTTCAATAAGCGTGGGAGAAATGGCTCATGACGACGTTAGGCGCACATTTTATACGAGA
>CALZFC010000261.1:160000-302500 GCA_945643635.1 Allodiplogaster sudhausi | reverse complement strand
TCTTCCGTTTTGACTCTTCCCTCACAAGGTTCAAACCCAAAATATTCTTCCTTCCTGCAGGAATGAATTTTTCTTCGAAATCGCGCTGGCAATAAATCACGGAATTTTTGGATTGAAGCAGAGCGGCAAAATAAAGTATTTGAAATCCTTTCTTTGAAGCTGGAGTTAAAAGCAAATTTACGCCGAAAAAAAAATAGAAGAAGAATGGACAGTGGAGAACCATGCAATTCGACAAACAATCAAGAGAGGAATACTGTATTCACGAAGAAATACAGGCATTCTTCATCGTTACTCTTCTCATTACTTTTGATAAAACTACTGAAACTGATGTTGTACACTCTCTCTTCTCTCTCATTCTCTCTCTCTTCTCTCTCTCTCTCTCCCTCGATCTCTCTCATTCTCTCATTCTCTCTCTCTCTCTTCTCTCTCTCTCTCTCCCTCGATCTCTCTCATTCTCTCTCTCTCTCTTTCTCTCCCTCATACTCTTACTCTCCATCTCTATCTCTTCTTCTTTTCTCCCTTATCTAATGGTGCTCTTAGTTCATTTGAGTTCTGTCGACAGAGAGATGAGAGAACTGCCAACGGCAGGACACAATGAGACTGCCCCCAGCAGGCACTCCGATTCAACTGTCATGGTCTTGCCACGACTCGGGCACTTTTGTACCCTTCTCTGCTATCTCTCTCCCTCCCTCTCTATCTCTCTCTCTCTCTCTCTCTCTCTCTCTCTCTCTCTCTCTCGTTGCATCTGAAACAGTTGCATTTGCGATGCCTGCTCGTCGTTCCCTGTGACATCAGCAGTCAAAATGGCGCGTGTCTCTCATCATACTTCTCTTTTATTCTCTCTTCGTGTAATGGAAGGGCAATCAGGGGTTGGAGAATGGAGGAAAGAGAAAGAGAGAGAGAGAGAGAGAGAGAGAGCGAGAGAGAGAGAGAGAGAGAGAAGGGGATGCAGGAAAGAGAGGGAGAGAAGAGTATGAAAGAGAGAAAGAAGAGAATGAAGGAAAGAGAGAGAGAAGAGGATGAAGCAAAGAGAGAGAGAGAGAGAGAGAGAGAGAGAGAGAGAGAAGAACATGAAGCAAAGAGAGAGAGAGAGAGAAGAGTATGAAAGAGGGAAATAAGAGAATGAAGGAAAGAAGGAGAGAGAAGAGGATGAAGGAAAGAGAGAGAGAGAGAGAAGAGGATGAAGGAAAGAGAGAGAGAGAGAAGAGGATGAAGGAAAGAGAGAGAGAGAGAAGAGGATGAAGGAAAGAGAGAGAGAAAAGAGTATGGAGGAAAGAGAGAGAGAGAGAAGAGGATGAAGGAAAGAGAGAGAGAGAGAAGAGGATGAAGGAAAGAGAGAGAGAGAGAGAGAGAAGAGGATGAAGGAAAGAGAGAGAGAGAGAAGAGGATGAAGGAAAGAGAGAGAGAGAGAGAAGAGGATGAAGGAAAGAGAGAGAGAGAGAAGAGGATGAAGGAAAGAGAGAGAAAAAAGAGTATGGAGGAAAGAGAGAGAGAGAGAAGAGGATGAAGGAAAGAGAGAGAGAGAGAAGAGGATGAAGGAAAGAGAGAGAGAGAGAAGAGGATGAAGGAAAGAGAGAGAGAAAAGAGTATGGAGGAAAGAGAGAGAGAGAGAAGAGGATGAAGGAAAGAGAGAGAGAGAGAAGAGGATGAAGGAAAGAGAGAGAGAGAGAAGAGGATGAAGGAAAGAGAGAGAGAGAGAAGAGGATGAAGGAAAGAGAGAGAGAGAGAAGAGGATGAAGGAAAGAGAGAGAGAGAAGAGGATGAAGGAAAGAGAGAGAGAGAGAAGAGGATGAAGGAAAGAGAGAGAGAGAAGAGGATAGAGGAAAGAGAGCGGAAACGTAGAGACAGCGGCCGAGGGATGTAAGTTATGCAGAGTGTATGGCAAAGAATCATGAAAATAGGTACCAACAAATAATACTTTGTTTACATTGCGACAGATTGGAAGGGAGAAAAGAAAGCAAGCGAAGACGAGAGCAGAGGAGGGAAGAGCAGTCAAATGCTTCCTTTGCCAATCGAATACGAAACTGGCAAAAGAACAATAGTAGCAGTCGTTTACCTTGGCCAGCAAACCAAATCATCCTATCTGCTGCAGATTCACTCCTTTTCCAGTAAAGAGCCAAAGGATAATTTGAGAGCTTCAAGTCATAGAAAATGAAAGCATTTGGACATCGAAGCGAGAGTTGACAGCCAATGGAGGAGAGAAGGAGAGGAAGCACCAGGCTGAGAGAAAGCGCGAGAGACGGACATACAGATGGACGAGAGTGCTAGACAGAGAGAGAGAGAGAGACAGTTAGAGAGAGAGACAGACAGAGAGAGACAGACAGAGGGAGAGAGACAGACAGAGGGAGAGAGACCGAGAGATTAACAGTGGTTAGAGAAAAGCGAAGGATGAATATGAGGATAGGCGGAGAGAAGCATGAAATAGTCGGTGTTTCCTGAATGCTCTCGTGAATCTGCCATCCACTTCTCCTGCTAATGCTCGACACATACCAATTCCTACTGGTCGATGCCGCTCGCAAAGTCCACATAGCTTCTGCCATTTCACAGTCACATTTATCTCTATATGCATGCATACCTCTCTCTCCCTCCCCCTCTCTCTCTCCTCTCTCTCTCTCCCTCTCTCCCCCTCTCTCTCTTTCCCTCTGTCTCCCTTTCTCTCCTTCACCTAAATCTTTCTTCCTCTCTCTGCCTCTCCCTCTCAATCTCATTCTCTCTCTCCCTCTCAATCTCTTTCTCTCCCTCACACTCCTTCTAACTCTCTCTCTCTCTCAATCGCAATTTTCCCATCTCGCTTTCATCATGCTCATAGTTCAATAGTAGAGGAGTAGCTTCCGAAGACTATTGTTGGCCTGCTCTTATGTTAGAGAAATATTTGTAAAAGAAGGGGGGAAATATGCATCAAACGATGTCATCATAGTTCTGTAAGCAACTGAAGAGTGGCCTTGAATCTTTCTCGAAGATTTGGTTATAAAAGCGTCGGATTATGGCACAGATCAAGAAGCTACCTATCAAGGAAGATCGATCAATAACTTCAAGAGAACAAAGAGCACACAAATATACGAAAGATTCGCCATTGTCACCCTCTTTTGTGTAGAAGCAGCAATATCGTAGAGTCAAAAGATGAGCTATTCAGAATTCAGGAAGTTTTCAAATATATTCCAGACGGAGAAGGAAAAAAGTCACGGAAACAAATTTGATTTGAAAAGCAGTTATTCAAAACAGATTACAACGTGAGTTTGTGACTCTCGTTCTGCTAAACATATGCAGATTAGAAGTGGCCGAAGAAGAGGTCTTCTCTTCCTTCTCTTCCCTCTCTTCGCTCCCTTCCCTCTCTTCTGTTCCCTCTCCGCTCTTCCATACTCAAGAGGGAAGAGAGGGAAGAGTTGCGTTGAGTACGACTGACGACCATTCAAATATTAAGAAGTCGAGATCGCTCTGCAAGAAATAGCTAAAACAATAAAGTGTGGGAGAGAGGAAATGGAATGCCCAGAATCGGCAGGAAACTAACGCAGATTGGGAAGGAGGTTAGAGTAATCAGATATAGACATGTTATTGGGAAAGAAAGAGAGCATTACGAGACAAATTTAGACACAGAATGTAAGCTGAGCTTGAGAATGTTTACAAGAGAGAGGATCGGCCATGGAAGAGAGTCCATTCTCCTGCCAAAAAGGACATCGTTAGATGGCTTCTGCTGCCAACAGATGCAAACCGACACATTCAAGACAACTCAGTCCCGGTTGGAGAGAAAGAGAGAGAGAGAGAGAGAGAGAGAGAGAGAGAGAGAGAGACTGAGAGAAGCGAGAGATAGAGACTGAGAGAGAGAGATACAGAAAGAGACAGCGAGAAAGAGAGAGAGAGAGAGAGAGAGAGAGAGAGACAGCGAGAGAGAGAGAGAGAGAGAGAGAGAGAGAGAGAGACTGAGAGAGCGGGACTGAGAGAGAGAACGGGAGAGAGACTGAGAGAGATACAGAGAGAATCTGAGAGAGAGACAGAGAGAGAGACTGAGAGAAGGGAGAAGGAGAGAGAGAGAGAGAGAGAGAGAGCGAATGAGACAGGCTGAGAGAGAGAACGAAAGGGAAGAGAGAGGGATAGGAAAAAGACTAGAAGGAGGGAGCCTCGTGCACTCTTGGACAGTCCACTCCAATATAAAAGCATCCATTGGCGAGGGTTCTGATTGTGAGGAGAAAGCAGAAGCAGAATATTAACCGAAAATCATTCTCAGATACAAAAAGGGAAATATACGTGTGTAATGCACCACATTAGCCTCCAATTTTATCTCTCTCGCTCTGTTAAATGTCACTCTCATGTCTATTAATTCATGCAAACAATACTAATAATCAGATATACATATATATCCGCAACATTGGCGTCGTGATAAACTGTAGATGGAAAGACAGAAATGAAAAATACGAGACAGCAATAGGGAAGACAGTGAGAGAGTGCTGGAGAGGGGGATGGAGGAAGCGCTCGACTTGGAGACACACACAACTCACACCGAGATCATTATCGCAACCTTCCCAATATTTGTACTTCCACGACTAGCTCTTGCGTCATTTCTAATCTAAGTCACTTCTCGTGTAGTCGAAAGAAAAGAAAATTAAGTAAATTTCTTATAGTTGTATATGCGAGAAAATGAGGTAGAATCAGGTCAAATTTTGAAATCTGGGAAAGTTGTAGGAATATGTAAGTGATTCAAGCACGACGGACATATAAGATTAACATTGCTCGTTGTTAGTGCAATCAATTCAATTTAATTCAATTTCCAGATGACCCTCGTTTATGCGAATTATACGCCGTGAGGAGAAGTCCGAGAGAACATCTAAAATGACGAATTAAAATAGTCGAATTGAGATGCCTGGTATAATAAAGAGGAGACATTTGTATGCACATATATCTTTTCTCATTGAACACACAGAACCTTTTCATGACTTCCGAGCTGCTTGCTAATTGTCAGTGAGGAGTTGTATTTGTTATAAGAGACACTCGAGAGAAAGTGAAGGAGAGGGAGAGAAAGAAATAGACGAGTGAGATGATGAATGAAGGTGAGGACATCCAAGAAAAGGCACATGGAATTCTAATATTCACAAACTCGAGAAGCTGCCAGAGAACGGCGACAAGCAAATTACCTACATAGCTGATATTTCCTTTTTTTTAAACGTAAACATCTCAAGGATTTATCTTGTGCATGCGTTTCTATCCAGAGGAAAAATAAATATAAAGGAGGAATTAAATAAAAAATTTCATACTGGAAATTGGAGACATGAATTTTGGATTTTGATTAAGAAATAAAATGATGATGAAAAATGCAGAGATAATTATTTGGATTAGCGCCAAAGTAATTTGACATGAAAGAGGAAGGAAGAAATCAACGACTCTCGGGACAGCGGCACAAGGAATGCAACCAAGAAGACACGGGAGAGAGGGAAAAGAGATGGGGTAGGGAGAGAGAGAGAGGGGGGGGGGGAGAAAAGATGGGGGAGCGGGCAGAGAGAGAGAGAGAGAGAGAGAGAGAGAGAGAGAGAGAGAGAAAGAGAGAGATAGGAGTATAAAGCGGGTCATAGAGAGAGAGAGGGAGGGAGAAGGGATGGAGGTGACGGGGAGGGGGGGAGGGGGAGACACGAAAATAGCAACTTGCCAGAGGAGGCATTTGGATGGAGGAATGAGAGAGAAAGAAATCAGTCTCACCAAGCATCAGTTGTTTTCGCCACTCACAATCCATCGGCATCTTCACTCAAGTTGCCAGCTCCATCCACTCATAGCCAACACATTCGGGGACGACAATTCGCGGTAGGGATGCAGTGGGAAGAGAGGGTGACCCTTCCCTCTTCTTCCCATCAGCCACTCCACAGGCTGTTTCCTCACATGCGAGTGGGAAGAACTGGTAGGATGAGAAACCAATAGAATTCAATTCAAATTCAATTAATCTTCTTCTCTCTGGTAAACAGAGAATACAAGATATCTTTGCTGCAAAAAATTCTTTTTAGGCAAAGCGTGCCTATTACGAATGACGCGTTCTGCGTTTTCGCGCGCGTTTGAGAGACAGTGGAACATGTGTTATTCATATCTGTGAAAATACGTAGAAGCCATGGCTAAAATTAGAGGACAGTGAATCAATAACTTCCTTCATAAAATTCAACCTGCTTCCAAGGTACATAAGGGAGTGTTTCTTTCTGTTTCAAGTAGCCGACTTAAAGGAAGTATCCGGAGAATAATTCTACAGTAGCGCTAGAGCACCAGTATGAAAGCGCGCGTTCATACATTTGCGTGTCGCTCGGTCGAGAGAGCACGTGAAATAGGAGTGCTGCTCTTGCCTACCGTTGCTAATTCTATATCCGCCAGTTTTCACGTCACTATTCCTATTGGCTGGGTTATGGAAAGAGCTTTCCCTTATCAGAACGTAACGAAAGAAAAGCGGTCAAACTTTCTGGATAAATGTTTTACGCCAAGACGAACTTATCCACATAAAAAAAGATGTAGGCTAATTATTCCTTGGATACCTCCTTTAAGAATTAGAACAATTTAAAAAGAATATCTCCGCAGTTGTGCAGTGCTGAATGCACTTTGGTGTAGAACGAAAACATGTAAATATGGAGAAGGAAACATTGAAGAGGAGAAACAACCGAAGAAGAAGGAAAGAAGGAGGAGAATGGAGGAATAACCAAGTTAGAGCAGTGCAGATGGTCGCACGGGAGAGTGAGAGAAAGCTGGGTACTTCCCAGTCCTTGGTATTCTCTTCTTTTCTTCCTGCTTCATGTAGAGTCTTGCAAGAACACGTGGGGCTAGAAGGAGAAAGGGGATGAGGAGAAGGAGGAAGTGCAGGAGATGAAGAGAGTCAGAGATAGATGGGATGGGGAGGGTAGGGACAGGCCAATCAGAGATGGAGAGACAGTCAGAGAGAGAAGAGATGGGGAGGGTAGGGATAGGCTAATAATAGGGGAAACACATATTTTTACTTGCGAACGCTATGCAAGACAAAGTAGAGAAAAAATATTGCGGAATTATGAAAAACAGCAGTGCAAGAGCCAGAATTGCAGCAAAAAAAGGAACACCAGCAACAGATCCAACTGCTTCATCGCCCACATAACATCTCTCTCTCCCTCTATTCTCTCTCTCTCTCACTCTCTCTCTCTCTCTATCTCTCTTCATTCTCTCTCAGTTCTCTTTCTCTCTATGTCTCTTTTTTTCTCTCCTCTCCCTCCCTATTTCTCTCTCTCTCTCTCTCTCTCTCTCTCTCTCTCTCTCTCCCTCTCTACTCTTATCAACTCCTACTGCACAATCGCCTCGTCCCTTCATTTCCCGTTTTAACAGTGAGTTCTATCCAGAACAGCAGTATGAGCTTTTTTTAAAATCTAAGTTCCGAATCGATTTCCTTTGCCATCATCGAGACCCGCCAGGAAATAAGAAAGGAAGCGATAAGCAGTACGAAAGTGAAGGAACCTGGCTGTTGCAATGTGTAAGATTATATCAATGAAATACCAAATGTATTTTCTTTTCACTGGCATGCCAGAAGGAAAGTTAAACGACACATTTCATTGAGAATTGGGAAAAAGGATGAAGGGAAGTAATATTGGAGGCGGGAAGAAGAGAACAGCGAAAGAGTGTATAAGGTCTCGGGGCTTTATTAGCTCAATCAGAAGTCGATTGATCGCCTTAACTAAGAGAAGCGACATCATGGGAGACTGGCAGAGACGGAGAACTGCTGAGACTCAATCGAACTCATGGACACCATACCAGGTTTGTAGATCGTGAATAAATATAAATAAATGGAGATACCAAAATGTAGGTACATACATATCAGATGCATAGCAAGACGAAAATGGCACATCCGCGCGAAACGTACCATTTTCTGTACCAATGTCTACTCTAATATTTACTCCAATCCTCCAATATTTAAGAGGAAACACCAAAACATGCAGCAGTCTTACTCTAATATTTACCATTTTGGAGGCGCCCTCCTTTTCGTCCATGCCATTTTTTTGCAAAG
Source organism: Allodiplogaster sudhausi (assembly GCA_945643635.1). Taxonomy (NCBI): domain Eukaryota; kingdom Metazoa; phylum Nematoda; class Chromadorea; order Rhabditida; family Diplogasteridae; genus Allodiplogaster; species Allodiplogaster sudhausi. The sequence goes on along the minus strand of CALZFC010000261.1, from coordinate 294,516 downwards.
CAAGGAATTAAACTTATGAAATAGACTGTTGAGAAAACATTTGATAAGGGCTGCATTTTCTTGGCATTCGATTAGGAATTCTCACGATATGGATTATGCTCAAAACACTTTAACTAGTCATAATAAGAAATAAAAATAATAATGATAATAATAAAAGAACGAGCACGAGTAGAAAATTCTAATGTATGCCTGTTTCTGTTATGGATGGAAAGAGAGGTGTTGTTTGAGATAGAGAAAGAGAGAGAGAGAGAGAGAGAGAGAGAGAGAGAGAGAGAGAGAGAGAGAAAGACGGGAGAGAATGGAAAGATTAACAAGGAGAGGGTGGTGAGAAAGCGAAAGGAAGAGGTGGGCAAGTGTTGCGGCCGAATACGGGAGGCTTCTCATCTGCCTCTTTTCTCCCCAACAACCCAGGCGAGTCAAATGTTCGGCGACTCTCAAATTGGCGGTGAAGCGTCAAAAATGCCGCACATTCTCTGGGGAGAGGAGAAGGGTGGTAGAGTGAAGGGCAATCAACAGAGCAATCAACAGAATGGGGGAAGGAGGAGAGGAGGCATAACGGCGGCGGCGAGTCGTGTGAGCTTTTGAGCTGTGAGCTGTGAGCTGTGAGTCAACTTTTCGCACGTTACATCCTTACCGAAATTGAAAGCATTGAGCGAAAGATGATGAAAATGGAAAACTTTAACTTACTTGTGCGGCGCGACACTTGGCCCAAACTGACACTTGGTCCATATGGCACTTGGCCCAAACACAGCGTAGCCAGAGCGATAGTAGGGAGTATTTTTGTGCGGGAGTTTAAAAATAATTTTTCAGAAGCATTTAAGAATTCACACCTGGCACGATTACGCAAGTTGCACCAAAATCATTTCAGATTGTTATATGCACCGTTCTTTCAAAATTTCGCACCAGATTTAGCGACTTTAATTTCGGAATAATATTCAAAATTTACACTAGTCACAATAAAGGTTCACCAAACTTCTCTTCAAATTGAACCACACTTAGATATTTTTGCACTAAATTTAGCAGCCTTTAGTTGCGACAACAATGAGACATTCAATGCCTGATGGCGTTACTCTGAGATCCTTCGATGGCGATAAAGTAAAGTAATTTACATTCAATAAAAAAATCATCCACAAAATAATACGGAACAAATGCCTAGAGAAAGTAGAACAAATGACTTGGCCACGCAGCACAGCTTCTCAAGGACATCTTACGGGCCAAAAATAGGAATGAAAGTAAAGAAGTGTCCATTCCAGATGAGATTAAATGACTTCCTTCAACCGAACTTCTTGCTCTGCCCTATAAAAAAGATTAATCTTAAGTGATATTTACAAATATCTATTTATAAATGACAGGAAGAAATGCCATGGGAGGGGAAGCAACCGAGTCAGAGACGAATCAGAGTGCTCAACGAAGAGAGCCACGCGGTCAACGGCGGCAGAGAGTGCGACCAGAGAAGTGTCTGCAATCAAAACTCTTGCACTCGAACCAATCACAAACTATTGCATAGCACCGCTTAATATATTCTCACAAAAGAAACCCTCGCTTACTTTACGCTGAACTGCACTGCCCACCAGACCGAACTGAGACTATTCGCCATTGCCCAGCAAGCTGCTCATCTAGACTCAATACAAATGATTAAGAATTCACAAGGAAGTCATCTAAGAACCTCGTCAGAAAGGCGCTGGAGGGCATCGAGGCCTTCTTCAGAGACTCCGTCGTCGTGCACGATTCGACGTCCTCGCAACCACCATTCACGACCCCACGAACCACTTAACATGAAAAGCTGATGACTGTGAAAGAACCGCAAAGGAAGAAAGACCTTATCAAAGACATAACTAAAAGACATGCCTGAATATAAGTGGACCATCGATAGGAAGTGAAGTCAAGTCAAGAAAGCCAGGGCCTCGAAGAGGGCCAGCAGTCAAAACGGCTGCGAGGCATAAAAAGAAGAGCAAGACGCTCCATGTTACTCTTAACGGCTGCTGGGTTCTGGACGGATTGCTCGAGGATTCGGTGGCAGATCTCTTCCGTTGAAAGAGTCTAAAATAACAGTTGCAGGTGAAATGACTGGATCTCCCAGGGAATCCCTGGGAGGATGCACTAACCAAAAGCAACGCGAATGAGCTTGAGCCAGACGGAGAGAGTGAGATCGAACTGGCCGGTCACACAAGGAGCGAGTTGCAGGCGGAGGGAGTAGCACCGAGGCGAGCAGAGCACCGGGAATCTACAAGTAGGAAAAACAAAGCTAATTGTGCGAAGGTGTTTTTTTTTGTGAAGTCCAATACGTATTTCATTAAAAAAAAATAAATGCCTCACAAAAAAAGCCAAGTAGAAGAAGAAGAAGCAGAAGCCGGTTTCACAGTTGCATAAGAAAGATATATAAAGGGATACAAGACTCAGTTACAATAATAGAGAATACGCTCGCGAACAAGAGAGAAGCATATCAATGGTCCTGCTGGGACAGTAATATGTTTTTGTTTATCATTTCAACAGTGACGCGGCGAAGGAGTTCTCCTCCCCGGAAAGAGAACTTGTACTGGTTCAGCAAATTGTTGACGACATGGTGAGCATGTTCAATTCCTTGCTCGCAGAACACAGACAATGTCTTCCATTTACGGAAGAATGGCTCAGTGTGGCAGAGCAGCAAGTGGAATTTCAGCATTTTCCGAACATGTGGAAGCGAGGCAGAGAAGCGCGTGCAAAAGTCAGATAAAGCATCTCCGTATCGGTCGATCTCAGAATCAGAGTAAAATTGGGCTTTGAAGAACCCCTCGAGGAACCGCCAAGACTTCAAGCAACCAAGCAATTCATTCCATTTCGCCACCAAATCAGGGTCGTAATCCCGGAAAAGGGAGTCAAAGCGACCAAGAGCAGAATCAGAAAGAATCTTAGAGATAAGTCCACCATGCAATTGCTTTAACGGAAGAGAGCGCGGAACAGATAGCGAATGAAGGAGATCACGAAGGGCACTCTTAGAATTTTCGTTGAGAGCTTTCTCGCAAGCGCGGTGTGCTCCTTCTGATTCTTCAAGGCTGCGCAGCCTTTCAGCTACCTCATCTTCTTGTTTGCTAACTCGACTAGGTAGATCAGAGAGAATATCCTGTATGGCAGTTCTTCCATTGGAGTGACAGTACTTGCAAAGGTAATCATTGTCATCAACCACCTTTCTCTTCCTTGCTCGCTTGGGGGGAAGGCTACGGTTCAAATTTTTCTCAAGCATATCCTGCGAGGAAATGCCAACACAAATGGGGTGAAATGCCTTCTTACAGTCTTTGCAGGCGATACTGCTCTCATCGAGCAATGCTCCGCAGTGAAGTCTACCAAAGTGATCAGCGATGCACTCGACTCCCGCTGCACACTCCCTGCCAGTAGAAAGTGGGGTCTGACTTCGGACTGGGGTCTGGCTGCGAGAGCGCAACCCGTGACCATGAGTTTGACTTTGGCTGTCACGAGTGCTGCGCGCTCCAATTACCCGGTTCAAACAAGTCTCGATTGTTCTGTAGTCCTCCAATTCATCTAACTCTTTTCTCCACTCCTTTTTGCGCTTTTCGCACTCTTTTTCCAGCTCGCTCACATGCTTTTGACAGTCTTTATAACGCTCCAGATAAATGCCAATAGCGCCATGATTCCGTGCAACCTGAGTGAGGGAGAGACCTTCTAGAGCACAGCAAGGTTCGCCAATCAGACCAAGACGGATGTGAAGGATCGGAATGACTACTTGGTCCATCGGAATTTGCTGCAGAGTAGCACAATCAACGGAATAAGTATTTTGAGAAATAGAAGAGATTTCGTGCAACTTTCGATCACGTTTACGCTTCTTCACAAAGTCGGCAACAAGGCGACCATAGTTGGCAAAATCGCGAGACAGGCTGTCATGAGTTCGCACTGACACTCCGGGAGCAAATGGCATGTTCGACTCGTGTATCTCGCAAAGGAAACAAGGAAAGTTGGCTGCGGCGCCACGATGGCCGCTAAGACACGGAAGCGCAGACCCATCGGCAGTTAGAAATATCCTAGCATCATAGACCACATTCTCAATCGTCATTTGCTTCAGAGTTTGTAACTCATCAAAAATGGGTTTGAATGTTTTTTGGCAGTTCTCATAGCTCTCGCTACCTTCGTGCATGCAAACTGGAAAGAAAGAGAGTTGGGAGAGTTGGCAAGTCCAGAATTGATGACAGTCACTCCCCTTTTGCTGTGCTTGCCACCTCGGTCTACAGCCACCCCAACCCAAACTTCTCTAGCAAACTGGCCAGGAAGATAGTTCTGCTTCAGGCCAACTCTCTTCACAATATGGTCAATAAGAGCGGGAGTATCTACCGTACTCACAATTGCACATTCTTCTGGAGGAGCAGTACTTTTCACTACCAAAGGCTGAGAGTCCAGTGTGAAATACCGCTCAATCTTTTGTCTCTCTTCCCGATCGGCGGCCAGCACAGAATGAGACGCAGCGGCTCCACCACCACATTTTCTTATCAAAGCGTTGACTGCGAACAAGGATCGGCAGCCAAGTTTGAACCTCTTGGCAACTTTGAGCTGCGCACTAACGGAAGCATAGCCAATGAAGAACGATTTTGGGTGCATCCGACAAAAGATCATTCGCAGTAGTTCTCGAGTCTGCTTTGGAGTACAACCATTCCCTTTGTCACCAGAAATGGAACGATTGACTTGAGATGCCAGGAATGCTATCCTAGTACGCGCTTGGCATGCAGAGAGTTCTTTCAAAGGCTTTCGAAACTGCATACAGTATGCACTGAGCTTTTGGCGTTGTGCCCTGAGCATCTCTCGCTTACTTTGCTTCTCCTTTTCTAGCAGCCCATTTAGAGCACCTATGTATCGCGCTTGAAGAGCAATCTGCGATCGAAATGAAGCTTCTTGATCTGCCAATTGCCCAATAAGGACAGCATTCCGCTCTTTACACTCTCGTAGTTCAACATCCACGACTGTCTCTCTCGGTGGGACACGCTGAGGAGCAGTGCTAGGTTGCCTTAGCGGCGCGGGCGGAACAGGAATACTGTATCGCCCAAGCGGCTCAGAGGCAGCAAGGTGGGGTTTCGGCAACCGCGGCTGACCAAACGATGTTTGGAAGTTTGGCTGCCATTGTGGCGCACTCAACCCACCTGGCTGCCTTCCAGGCGCACTAAGGTGACTACTTGGCGCACATGGCTGGCTCAAAGGCGCGCATGGCGGCCGAACAGGGGCTTTCTTGGGTCTCCCCCGGGGACAGACCCTTTGTCTTACAATCCTAATTTCCAGTCCCTCAACTATACGTCTCGAGACTCCTGGCGAGTCCGTTAGAGTCTAGGAAAAAGAAAATACTATGATTAAATATAATATTAAGAAAAAGCCCAATATTATGATAATTTCAATATTAAGAAATAAGTCCAATATTAATAAATAAGTCCAATATTATAATAAGTCCAACATTGAGAAATAAATCCAATATAAAGAAATAAAAATTGAGAGATATGTCGTGTACTCCCCAGAGGTGCAAGTTGGCCCAACTTTTTTGGGCCCGGCCGGCCCTTAGGGCCTAAAATCTCGGCCCGGCCCGGCCCGCGGATTTCGGGCCCTTGAATTTTGGGCCCGGCCCGGGCCGGCCCAATTATTTAAACATGCCAGATTCGTACTTTTATTCCTCTCCAGTTCTTCTTAACATGTCAGATTCCTATTTTTCATTAGTCCTTTTATTAAGAAGATAAAAAATCCTGTTCACAGGGCTTCATGAACAACTGAGCACAAATACATTTACCGGGATGTAACAATTTTGGATTGATTGATTAGAAAAAAATGGGATTGATTAACCGCTTGTTGTTCTATTCATTCCGGGCGAGTGTTAACACTAGAGCTTCAAAAGGGAACGAACAACAAGAGAGTTGAAGACAGATTCGGGTGAAAGACTCTCACGTTTCTCGGGAATCAGATTTCTGAGGTCAGAAAAAGAGCGTTCTGCAACGGCAGTTGAAGCTGGAATGGCATAAAGCTGAACAACAAGACGAGACAATTTTGGGAAATCAGATGCACGATTTTTCCAAGCCAGCAGGGGATCGTAATGGTCATCACCGTTAGAGTCAACAAATTTAAAGTGCGAATTCAGGTATGTATCAACTTCGGAAAAGTTATCCTCGTCTTCAGAGTCAGACGCATTATCATAAGCAGTTCGGGGGAGCTTCGCCGGTTTTGGTTGGGAAGAGGAAGGCTGGGTATGATTCAAGGAATTTCCAAGGAGATCTTTTAACTCCCTAATCACATCCTTCCGCTCGTCATCAGTGGCAAGGAGTCGAAGCTTGCTCCTTCTTGGGTGCAGGAGGGTGGCAATCCGGTGGAACTTGGTAATGATTCCATCGTCCTCCTTCCTCATCATGCATTTGTATGCACTTCTACCGAGCGCGCTGAGTAGGTCGGAGTCAGTAGTTGTCACAATCGTATGGAATCGCTCTCGTAGTTCGTGCCATTTAGGCCAGACCTCACAGAGCAATGCCGCGTCTCCCTAAACAACTCTTATATAATTGGAAAATAAGTGGACTTCCCAAACCTGGAAGAATATGATGAATTGCTCAAACTGCTCCAAGATGTAAAGAACATCATCGAATTCCGTGCGATTCATGGAGAGGAAGTCCAAAGCATTTCGAACATCCTGAAAATATACTGTTGGCGATTCATGTCAGTACAGAAATACAGCTTAAAAACCTCAGGTAGTTTGCTTCGGTCTTTGTGACCGAACAGATCAGAGGCACATTCTTTGAATGCCCTTGCCGACTTCAGCTTAGACAACCAGCGAGTCTCCACTTCCAACGGGAGCTTTCTAGAGAGCGTCATTCCAAGAGAAGATCCTCTCACTCCATTGACAACGGTCTTCAAGTTATCGAGAATTCGCCGTCCATGTCGAATATGACCGAGATCTTCTGCAGTTAGATCATTTGCGAACAGTAGGCTCTTGCGATCCTTGTACGGGTTGAATGTTCGCTTGCATATGTTGTTCGCGACATGGCAGATGCAAGACACTTCTAAAACAAAACGATGTCTAGAACAATCTACAAGTGGTAGATAATGAATCCAACTTTTGCATATGTTGATCCGAAGCGCCTTGCTGATATTGGAGCCCTCATCAGATGCTGCATACAACTTAGAGAGCGTCGCTTCCGATAATCCGAATGTTGCTGCTGCCGACTTGATGTCATTCCACACCTGGGTGCTGTCCTTTCTCGCAACCTCACACCGCTTCATCGCGGCATGAACACTGTAGTAACGCCTAGAAAGGTGGAACACAGACTATATTATAGTAATGTATTAACACTATATTTTTAAAATATTAAAAAACTATATTTTTAAAAATCTTAAATATGTTACAATGACTATATCAAACACTAACCAATCGCGAACAATGTGTAGCACCAGTGTTATGTAATCGTCCTTCCGTTTGCCGTAGTCTGCCGAGATTGCACCGCCATACTCGTCCAGATGTTGGATTACTTCAGCACCTTTCGTTGCGAGCAGCTCAGAGTGAAGTTCGTTTACTCGAGTAGTTACTGTAGTCCTCGAAGGAATGATTGAGTCGACCTTGAGATTGTCGACTTGCTTACGCTTTGCTCTGGAAAAATATACACTGAAACCTATGCAAACAAGAAAAGGCTAATATCTAACCCAATTTTCAGAGCGGCAGAAATAACGTCTTGGAATCCACGGTCCTCACAAATAGAGAATGGTCGGGAGTCTCCCGAGACCCACTTAGCAATGGCAGTTGAGAGTTGTCGTTTTTCTTCAAGCGTGCCCGCAACAGAAACGCTAGACAAGAAGCCATCAATCGTCCTGCTGCGCAATTCTTGAGTCTTCAGTATTTTCTGTTGACGTCCTCTTTGGCAATTCTCCAAATGACGACTGAAATCAGTCTCATAAAAAAAATGGCAGCCAATCTCAATCAAAACACTAGTAAAAAAAGTGCATTAAAACAAGACAAAGTACCTCGAATTCCCTCCAAGAACCATGACTAGGCGACACTGAGAACAATACAGCAACTGAGTGTAGAAAGCTGAAGCCTCGTCCCCCTCAGGGCTGTAGAAAAGCTGCTTCATGGGATCGCTCGGATCCATCTTCTTGCGATTTCGGAAGTACGCGTACTCTTTAGAGAGCTTCTTCTCGGTCTGCGCACGGACAATCGCTTGAAGCTGCCCCTTCTTGAAGATCTTGGTACCGAAGTCCTTACCTGATGACAAAATCTTCATTCTCATTACAAAGCTAACCTTAACAAAGCAAAATCTTTAAGCAACAATAAATGAACCGCACCGAAAATTTTTCGCAGAATTTTCTTGTCATCTTCGCATATCGAATCCATGTCGTACTCGCTGCAATTGGGGTCTCGCATCTCCCTGTATGGGAGCTACCAATTAAATAGACTTATACAAACGTCAGAAACAAACGCGACATGCAGCAAAAAACGCGGACAGCGATGGAAGGTATTTCATTTATTACATTCCGAAGCGGAATGAGAGCCGAATTATAGCGTATAATCAACTTGAGCAATATGAGTTCGGTCGGTCATGAGAATGCTCGCTAGCATATTTTCGAAAAAACGGGCCCAAACGGGCCCAGGGCCGGGCCCTAGCTTGGGCCCGGCCCGGCCCGGCCCTACAGGGGGGGGCCCTAGCTTGGGCCCGGCCCTGCCCGGCCCGGGCCTCTTGCACCTCTGGTACTCCCCCCACTCGCTACACGGACCGTAATTTAGACAGAAGCCATCTACCGCACTTCCTACAGTAACACGCACTATTATATTTGAATCCGGAGCAATGCTCAATGTTGTAGTCTATTGTCTCGTTTCCCGCCCGATTCTCGGGCAGTATATAAGCCCCGGTCAGCTCGGCCGCGCGCTCTTCTTTTTGTTTTTCTTGATTACTCCCGCTCCCCCTCTCATTCTCTCTCGTCCCGTGTTGAGCACTAAGGCTCTTGTTCTTTGATTCGTTTTGTTGATGAATTGAAGCGAGCTGATAAACTTGTCAACTCAACTCGCTGTTCTTCCACGTCGTCTCCACTCAGCGTCCGAATCGCTGGGACCTAGAAGGGTCCGTACCTGAAGGGCGCGCAGCTCTTCTGTTGTGAACCTTGTGTGCCCGAGTGCCCAAGGACTCCTGCTTGGCAGGAGGACCCGCTTTTGAGCGGAACCTCCCTTATCTCCGGAGGTGACCCGATCACTGACGCGAGAGCGCGTGATCGTGGTGTCAGATACTTTTTTGTAAAGGGTAATCTATCGCCGATTTTTCATTTCGTGGCAGCGTGGCAAGCCATTACATGGGGGCCGACCGTTACTGAAGAGACGACAAGAAGACTACGAGCGACGAGTTTCGTCATCAGCAACAGCGACTTGTACAACAGCGGCGGAAAAGAAAGAACTTCACGAAGACGACTCGGCTTGAGAAGCAGTAGAGATCGACACGCGAGTTCTTTTTGCCTAGAGTTAGAGTCCGTCAGTAAAAAGGCTTTCCCCGACGCGACGGAAGAAGTGCTGGCCATGCTGCGTCGATCCGGTTTGTTGAGCGGAATCGAGAGTAGTCAGTATAGGAGGGCGATGATGGCCAAGATGGATGAGGACGCCTCTGCTGACTACGAAGCACTCAAGCGAGAGGCCTTGAGACTGGAGAACCTGGAGAAGAGAGAGGCGGCATTGAACAGCAGCGATAGAGCGAACGCGCAGGAATCACAGCGGATGCCTAGAAGCGCAGCGAATCAGCATGCTTTTCCCTCGCACTCCCGGCCACCCTTCTCTCAGAACAATTCGCGCGCTCCTTTCAAGAAGAACAACCATCCGCACCACAACCAGCAGCCTGCGCAGTATCCGAACAGTCAGCAAGCCAGTTTCGGGCAGCAGCAAGGAGGCAGTTTCCCCTCGCAAGACGTGAGGAGGTCAGCACCGACTGGCCCTCCCCAGCAGCAAGGGCAGTCAAGGCAGCAGGGTGGCGGACCACCACAACGAGCTGCAAGGAAAGTGGCAGCAGCGAAAAAGCGGAAGAATGGAAAGAAGCGTGCGAAGGATGGCTCACCAGCGAGTTCTATGGAAGACTCAGCAGAGAGGACTGAGACAGAACTCGAGGAGAGGCCGCTATTCAGGGGCCAGTCATGGCGTGCTTGCGTGACGCTGAACGGGGTAGACACGGTGGCCACGATCGATAGCGGGTCGGAAGTCACCATTGTGACAGAGAAGGCATTGCAACGAGTGGAGCAGCTGTCGGGACAGTTGGTGAAGCGATGGAAGCCTCAAGCGGTGATAAGGGATGCATCCAGCAACACCATGCACCTGAATGAAGCTGCGACTCTCTCTCTTAAGATGCCTTTTACGGAAGCAATGGAGATCGGCGTCTACGTGACGGCGAATGAGCAAGCAGACGAGTTGCTGCTTGGACAGAACGCGCGCGTGGCGTGGGAAACGTGGTGGAAGGTGACAGGAGACCATTCATCAGAGCCAGCGAGAGTGAATAAGCGGGTAGTTGTAGCGCCTTACAGTGTCGCGCGTCTTTCGCTTCATCCCCCTCACGACTCTTCGGTGTCCATTTTTTTGTCTTCGGTAGACGGAGTCGAGTCCACGTTGGTATCTCCTGAGTGCGAAGTCGCAGTGAAGAACGAGTCGGACTCTCCGCGACTCTTTCAGCCTGAAGATGAAGTAGGAGTTTGGGAGTCGACTGCTTGGAAACCGGTGGAGGCTGCAGAGGGAGAAACAGCTGTTCCGGAGCATCGAGAAGCCATTGTTCTTGCGCGCGTAGAAGAGAATGGTAGAATCGAGTCTGTTCCCTGTCGCTCTCTCATCTCTGACTACGCGGATGTCTTTGCATTGAATGAAGCGGAGCTTGGTCGAACCGATTTAGTCGAGCACGAGATCGATGTCGGTAACCACCCGCCAATCAGACAGAAGCAGCGCCCAGTACCCATCGGCTTAAGGCAGAAAGTGACGGAGCAGCTGCAGAACATGGAGGATAACGGCATCATTCGGCCGAGTTCCTCGCCCTGGGCATCTCCACTGGTGCTCGTGAGAAAGAAGGACGGGAGTCTTCGCCTCTGCGTAGATTATCGCCGTCTGAATTTGATATGCGTGAAGGATGCACATCCGCTGCCCTCCTCTGAGATCGCACTCCAGAATCTCAAAGGAAAGAGTCTCTTCACGACTCTTGACATGCAGTCGGGCTATTGGCAAGTCCGTCTCTCAGAAGACGCAGCTCAGAAGTCCGCCTTCACAGCGCTCGACAGATTGTATGAGTTCAAGGTGCTTCCGTTTGGCTTGGCCACCAGCCCAGCAGTCTTTCAGCGGTTGATGCATGAAGTCTTGAAGGATGTTCTCGGAGACAAGTGCATGGTGTATTTGGACGACATCATGATTGCCACGACCACTGAAGCAGAGCACGCAGAAGTCCTCTCGCGAGTCCTTGCCGCATTTCGGAGACACGGACTGCGCCTGAATGCGAAGAAGTGTCGCATTGCGCAGCGAGTTGTCCCCTTCCTCGGCCACATTATTGACAGTGGAGGTATCCATGTCAACCAGGAGAAGGTGAGAGCGATAGCAGAGTACCCGGCACCTCAGAATGTCAAGGAGTTGCGCACTTTCCTTGGCATGGCCGGCTACTATCGCAAGTTCATTCGGAACTATTCGAAGAGAGCACACCCGCTCTCGCAACTGACTTCCACTAAGGTGAAGTGGAAATGGGAGAGTAGCGAGCAGGCGGCGTTCGAGGACATCAAGCAGGCCCTCATGACGACTCCGGTATTGGCTCAGCCGGATGTCGAGCGCGCGATGACGGGAGAGCGACCATTTTATCTGTACACAGATGCGAGCAAGCAGGCCATTGGCGCTGTCCTAGCACAAGAAGATGACGATGGCGCTTTGCACCCAATTTTCTTTGCGAGCCGACCCTGCTCTTCAGCAGAACGCAATTATCACATCACGGACGCAGAGGCGTTGGCAGTGATGTTCGGACTGAAACGCTTTAAGCAGTTCTGCTCTGGCACCAAGGTGGTGATAAGGACGGATCACCAGCCTTTGTGCGCGCTCTTCAAGGAGGTGAAGATCTCGCCAAGAGTGATGAGATGGTCGGTCGAGCTGCAGGAGTTCGACGTCCACATCCAATATGTGAAGGGATCTGCCAATGTCGTGGCAGACGCCCTGAGTCGCGGAGCAGTTTCCGCGAAGGCTCACGATGATGACGACACACCAGAAATCATTCGAGTTGTTAACCGAGTTGTTATTGAACACGACGAGTCGAAGTGGCAAGCAGCGCTGCAGAATGACGAGTACGGTAGGCAATTATTAGAGGCAGTCAGAGCAGCTGAGGAGAAGCGAGTGAGGAAGGGTGGAGCACTTTGGAGAGAGCAGAATGGGATTCTCATGGCGCAGACGAACAAGGGAGGATGGCGACGCTATGTACCAGAATCGTTGCGCGCGCAGATAATTCGCGAGCAGCACGATGGGAAACTCGCTGGCCATTTCGCAGTCGAGAAAATGCTGAGTAGAATGAGCTCTCTCTTCTGGATAGGAATTCGGCGCGATGTAAAGGAGTACATCCAGAAATGCCCGAAGTGCGCCGCTTTCAACCCATCCACCATTCTCACTCCTCCTCTGAAGCCAATTCTCGCCACGGAGCCATTCCAGCTCGTTGGAATTGATGAGCTCGAAATCGGTAATTCCAGCCGCGGAAACCGATATGTCTTGACTATTGTGGACCACTTCACCAAATTTGGTGCCGCTTATGCGATGAAGGACAAGAGCGCGCGAACAGTGGCACGGAAGTTCGTTCGGCATTGGGTGGCCGAGAACGGCAGACTTCCAGAAGCGGTGTTGAGCGACCAAGGGCTGGAATTCACCAGCAAACTGACAGAAGAACTCTTTGCCTTGCTCGAAGTAGAGCATCCGACAACTAAAGGTTACTGTTCGCGAGAGAACGGAGCATGCGAAAGGCTGAACAGGACGTTGCTCGAGATGCTGCGGAAGAAATGCGAGTCCCCGCAGGAGTGGGACGAAGTACTCCCCTTTGCAGTCTACGCATATAATGCAAGCATTCACAGCAGCATTGGCGAATCGCCCTTCTTCGCAGTCCACGGTAGAGACACCAGACCACTAGGTCCTCGCTTGGCAGCCACTCGCAATGCTCCTTATGCTGATGTCACGGAGCCAAATGAAGGAACACTACGATAAGGCACATAAGGTCGATTCGCGTAGTTTTCCTGTCCCGGGAGACCTTGTTTACATGCGAGTACCCTCTGCCAGGGCCGGAGCGGACATTCCTAAGTTGGAGAACGAATGGACTGGGCCTTACCGTGTTGTGAGTGTGTCTTCTAATTCCGCAGTCATAAGAGCGATCTGGGGAAAGAGTGAGAGAGTAGTCCAGTTTGACTTGCTACGTGTCCTTCCCAAAGAAATGCCAGAAACTACACAGATGACCACCAGGAGAAATCGCAAAGAGTGGCGTGACCGCTTAGTACGGAGAATAAGTTCTGCCACTTGCAGATCTGCTGACCCGGACGCTGGCTGCACTCAATGCACAAAGGAAGAACTGCTCATCTACGGAGACGCTGTTCCAGGCTGCCCGCGGAAGATTAAGCAGCAGCAAGTGATCTCCCTGCGAAAGGTCGCGATTCTGCACTTCGTCATGAGTGTGGAGAAAGAAGAATCCGTAATCGTCAGCCGATGGGACCGAGGAGAAGTGGAGCCAACGGCAGAGAATTGGGACTTGGCTCTCCGTCAGACGTGTCTCCATCAGCAGCGACTTTGGGAGGCAGCGAATCCGGAGGAGTCCTCGTTCCCTCCGGCTCTGCGCTCTTCCCTTCGCAAGTGGCAGCGGAAGCTCAGGGGAGAAGCAGGTGAGGAGCACAAGGAAACGATCTTCCCGACGATTGCCACATGGCAAGTCCTCTACTATGCACCGATCTCGCTCTTCGACATCACGGACGTGGTGACGGCGCACCGAATCCGGATCGACAGCTGGGCAGCGCTGTTGGACGCGTTGGAGGCGATGGAGATGGTGAAGGAAGTGAAGAGGCTGATCGTGTTCCTCCCTCCGTCCACTCTCGAGGACATGAATACGAACGCCAAACAGTTAGCGTCCAATCTGGAGAGACTCGCACAGAAACTCGAGCACCCCGAGTTCCTTGTCGTGTCGGCATCGCCTCCCGAATACACAACGACAGCAGCAGAGATGGACTTTATCGACAACTACCTCACGGAGCTCCACACCAAGCTGCACACGTCCGTGATCATCACCTCCCTGGCAAGAGTGAACGGAATCTCTCCCACTTTTATGGCAGCGGGATTCTGCAAGGAAGGCGAGCCCCTGCCAGTTGCTTCAGTCAACACATTTGTTGACATGATGGAGCGGACGGTGCTCAAGTGTGGTACGCAACCGTATCGTCAGCTCTGCCAGGGCTTGAAAAGCCGCCTGCCCGTGACGAAGCAGCGCCCGCAGTATCGACACCACACTCGACCGCCGACCACTCAACCTTCACCGAAGAGACACCGCCAGCCACTTACTGAGATAAGCCCGAACAAGAAGAAGAGAAACGATAAAGGAGCGAGCAACAGCCGCAGTTACAGCCGAGCCGACCAGCGCGACGACACCTCCAGCGCGAGCCACAGCCAGACACGCCACTCCGCCCCGAGTTCCAGTCACACCGAGACGCGCCGCAGCCACACCACCGCTCACGAACTGCCGCCCCTCAAGTGCTACCGTTGCGGCAGACTCGGCCACAAGGCCACCGCTTGCCTTACCCACATCCCACGCAAGTGAAGCCTCGTCCATATCCCACCCCTTCTTCCCCATTCATTCCAGTGACAGAAGTCACCCTGTAGCAGGCGGGCCCTTTCTAGAACCCATGCGCCCACTCATCCCATTATGTAGTGTTATACCATTGTGTAGTATCCCATGTTGTTTAGCGGTTGCTTATATATTATGCCTAGTGTCTTTACATGTTTCATTATCACACGTAGCATTAGTCATTGTTTGTCTGGCAGGGCTTCCCCTAGTCAGTGTTGCATTCCTCCCGCATAGAGAGCGGTTGAGTTCCTGGTTTCCTCCCGCCTAGCCAGCGGTTGAGCTTGTTCGTCGTGTGTATTGTTGCGGATCCAGAAAATAAACCCTCGATAACCCATCCCTCCCCTCGTCTCCTGCATTGTAAACGACAGAATAAGAAGCGTTGTGCTTCTACATGGGGGCCGAACCAATCGAATCCGCCGAGACTTCTTGCTGAGAAGCGACGAATCATCTTCGAGCGACTCCGTGCTGCGAGCAGTTCTCATCTTCGGCAGCATCTCCAGTTGTAAAACTCCAAGATCACGGGGGCCCTACTCTTTTTGAAGAGTCTGGGAACAAAATCAAAAGAGGCGTTGAGCCCACCCTGTTAAAAGAGGCCTAGTGCCCACCCGTCTTTCTTCGGGGGTGCTGGTGTCTTCATCTGGTGGTCTTCAGCTGTGTGGTGGCGGAGTGAGAAGCTGGTGGTCGTCAGGAGGTAGCTGGTGATCGTCGGGCGGTTGTGAGCGAAGCGTGGGGGCTTTTGAGAGCAAAGCGTGGGGGCTTTTGTGTGTGAAAAGCGCGGAGGCTTTTGCTGAGGTGGAGTGAGAAGAGGAGCCGGTGTTGCTGCGTGGTTGGCGAAGTGGGGTTCGCAACCAGCGGTGTGAGGCTCGTTGTGCTAGGTGGCAAGTGTATTTGCACCAGACAACTTTGGTGGTGAAGAAGTGGAGTGCGGAAAGGCGGCGTCCTTGCACTTGGTGCAGAGAAGGTGAAAGTGCCGAGTGCATTTCACGAACTCTGGTGATAATTGGTGAAGAGTAGACGAGCTGTGTGGTGGAATTGACTTTTGTGTGTTTGTGTGACACAACGGAGCGAGGCAGGGGAGCGAATCGATTGAGTGGTTTAACTGGAACGGTTATTGTGTGGCGAACTGTTGCGTGATATTTCTGGTATTTGTTGCGATTGTGCCGTGACTTGTTGGCGTGGAAGTAATCCGCTGGTACTGTGAGATTATTTGCGTGGCGCGAAAAGGTTGTTATTCGCTTGGCGCGATTCGTGAGCGTGTTTCATTTGTTGCGTGATTGCAAGGGCGTGAACATTTGAGTTTTGTTCATTGCAGGTGAAGCGAGTGAAGAGGATGCCAAAGAAGGAGAAGAAGATTGAAGTGAGGAGAAGGTCGAGCGAAGCCTTCTCAGCGAGTTCGGAGGAACGAGACGAACTGGAAGAGAACGAGAAGAAACGCGAGGACGCGAGTGAAGGTTTGGATAACTTGTCGAGTTATATGGTTTGGTTGAGAGAGAAAGGGAAGAGAATCTGGGTAGAGGCAGGTCGGAAGAAAAGTGAAATTGAGAGAAAAGCGTTGAAGCACCGGAGGGCTGTGAAAGATGTTCTTGAAGAAGTGGCGAATGATGTTTTGTATGCATCAAGTTGGGTGTTCGATTTTGTTGAGAAAATGGATATCTTGGTAGAATTGGCAGAGAAATTCGCGAAGTGGGAGAAAGAGTTATTGGCGGGCGAGAAAAGGAATGGGCAAGTGAAGAATAGAACAGAATTAGAAATGAAAGAGAATGCAGAATTGAAAAGGAAGATTGAAGAGCTAGAAAAAGAGTTAAACTCACTGAAAGAGTTGAATGAGGATTTAGAAGATGACCCGGACATTTACCGAGAGAGAGAAGAAGCAAAAGAAAAGAGAGTTAGCTGCGGGGTGCAAGTTAACTTGGGTGAAAAGGCAGAAGGCGAGAAAGTGAGCAAGTGCGAAGATGAGACTGGGGTTTCATCAGGGTGTGAAAGTGGCAAGAAAAGTTGGGGTGGCAGTGAGGGAAGAACAAATGGCAATGTTTCTTCCTGTGTGCCGTTCAAGAAGTGTGTGAGATGTTTTGCATGCGGGGGATGTGGACATGTTCAGAGAATTTGCCCGACAAAGAGGAAGAGAGAAAGAGAAAAGTGGCGGAAAGTGAATAAGGGGAAGAACCAAAAGGGATTAAGTGTGGTCGAGAGTGAAATGAAAAGTTGTTCGAAGGGGGCTGAGAACAACAGAGGAAGGATCTGGAGATTTGGTGGAGAGAAGAAGAAAGAAATTTGGCCGCGGGATCTAGAAGTTAAGAAGTTCCAGTATGGATTGAATGTGATTGCTCCATTGATTGAAAGGAGACCTCTGCAGAGTCATGAGGAGAAGAGACGGGCGCGGTGGAGAGGTAGCAGCAGCAACTCGAGCAGATCTGTTGGTAGTGACTTCTCGAGGACGAGCTACACGAAGTCTTCATCCATGTGTGGCAGCGACTACGGCAGAAAATCCTTTCGTGGCAGCGTCATCAGCAGAGACGACAAGCAGTCAAAGCCTCCCCCCAACCCCATTCGAAAGACAGCGGCCGAGGACGTCCGCTTTGCTAGGAGGGGGATGTAGCAGGCGGGCCCTTTCTAGAACCCATGCGCCCACTCATCCCATTATGTAGTGTTATACCATTGTGTAGTATCCCATGTTGTTTAGCGGTTGCTTATATATTATGCCTAGTGTCTTTACATGTTTCATTATCACACGTAGCATTAGTCATTGTTTGTCTGGCAGGGCTTCCCCTAGTCAGTGTTGCATTCCTCCCGCATAGAGAGCGGTTGAGTTCCTGGTTTCCTCCCGCCTAGCCAGCGGTTGAGCTTGTTCGTCGTGTGTATTGTTGCGGATCCAGAAGATAAACCCTCGATAACCCATCCCTCCCCTCGTCTCCTGCATTGTAAACGACAGAATAAGAAGCGTTGTGCTTCTACAACCCCCTCTCCTTTCCCCTACTTGTTAAAGCAGGATGTTCTATTCTTGCTTCCTTTTTTTTATTATTCTCATTATTCATTCCCTTAGCCCTATTCTGAGCAATGCCAGTTTTGTGCCTATATTACTTATCTCCATCATATCTTTTTCTCTGCCTGGCTGTCGGGGCGCCAGCACGGGGGCCCCGGGGATGTCGTGTACTCCCCCCACTCGCTACACGGACCGTAATTTAGACAGAAGCCATCTACCGCACTTCCTACAGTAACACGCACTATTATATTTGAATCCGGAGCAATGCTCAATGTTGTAGTCTGTTGCCTCGTTTCCCGCCCGATTCTCGGGCAGTATATAAGCCCCGGTCAGCTCGGCCGCACGCTCTTCTTTTTGTTTTTCTTGATTACTCCCGCTCCCCCTCTCATTCTCTCTCGTCCCGTGTTGAGCACTAAGGCTCTTGTTCTTTGATTCGTTTTGTTGATGAATTGAAGCGAGCTGATAAACTTGTCAACTCAACTCGCTGTTCTTCCACGTCGTCTCCACTCAGCGTCCGAATCGCTGGGACCTAGAAGGGTCCGTACCTGAAGGGCGCGCAGCTCTTGTTGTGAACCTTGTGTGCCCGAGTGCCCAAGGACTCCTGCTTGGCAGGAGGACCCGCTTTTGAGCGGAACCTCCCTTATCTCCGGAGGTGACCCGATCACTGACGCGAGAGCTTCGTGATCGTGGTGTCAGATACCTTTTTGTAAAGGGTAATCTATCGCCGATTTTTCATTTCGTGGCAGCGTGGCAAGCCATTACAGATATATAATTAAACAGCCTGACCTGTGACGAACTCGGCATGTCCTTCGCACCTCCAGGCGAGTCCTTCGACACTTCTGGCGGGTCCGCCATAGCCTAAGAAATGGAATATATTATGATTAAACCCAATAATAAAAAAAAGTCCAAAATTAGTGTATAAACCGACTGAAAATAGGTTAAAAAAGTGATAACGAAAGATTAAAAAACTGAGGCAAACCCTTTGTCGTTCGGAGACTTCAATCCGCTTCAGTAATCGAAAAATTATTCGTTCGCTGGAAAACTTTTACTTTGGCATTTTGAATGCAGATACTCTTTTGGGAAACAAAGCCGTTCATTTTAAAAGAACACATCAATGCACTTGTAAATGGACTGGTAACTTATTTTACCACCACAGAAATCATTCAAACAACGTCAAAACAAGGGGAAATCAAAACATTTTTCAATCGGAAGTGGAGACGACGAGGGAACTTTTTTCAGAACAACAATCATCAAATAAGGGAATATCTTAACATTTTACAACCTGGAATGGAAACGATGAATAAATGAAAGGGGAAAGCTGGGCAGGGAAAGGGTCTAAAACTGACATGAACAAGGCATGATAATTTAACATATTAGAGTCACATAAGTTTTTCAATTATAACAGGCGATAATTATCGTCTAAAATGTGTGAGCGAAAGCCAGAGAAAGCACTGCACCGGGAGACACGTAAAAGGGGAAATAACTTAGGGTAAAATATGCCTATATATGCTAACAAGAGATCTCTCAAAAACAATTATACTTCTAGCAACATTTGGCTACTCCTGCCACAAAATTATCGAAATAAAAATTTTCAGTAATCGGCCAAATAGCTTGCTGATATCAGGAACAATCAATAGAAATCGAAATAATGACAAAATTCATTAATTGAATGCCAAAACTAAAGAAAACAGAAAGGCTGTGGCAGGAGTAACCTAATAAGAGGGACTTTTTCTAGGCTTCCCCTTCCTTATTGCCATTCCCATCCTCCAAGGGGGGCGTGGCTGGCCGCCCCTTTTGCCCCTATGGGTCTTCTTCCAGAATCCTCCTTGGCCACCTCTTCCTCCTCGGCCACCTCTTCCTCCTCGGCCACCTCGTCCTCCTCCACGGATGTTGTGGTTGTTGGTGACGTTCACGATGACATTGACGGCGAAGCTGCCGCTCACAAGGGCTGCCACCGGATTCGAGCTTAAAGAAGACAAGTACGTTGCGAAACTACCTCCAAACAAAACGAAAATAGTACTCTTCACATCTGGCACATTGAAGCCCACTGGCAAGAAATAGAGTATCAAAGCATCAAAGTTTTGTTGAAGTTGTGGAGCAGTAATAGCAGAAGAGTAACAGTAAATTAATACCTGCTCTGCCGTTGCGAGGAAGTGGGCGGCGCCGGACGAGCATAGCGCAGGGGTCGGAACGACCTGCAAAAAGTCATCTTGAAGAGGCTAATAATATCGCTTTACTTTAACGCCAAACCTGTTCTCCTGGCGCGTGGAGACTTCTTGGGGGCGCGATTCCGCTTCCGCCTCCCTCGGGCTGAAATACAAATTCCTGCATCATGAAAACAATTTGAGAAATTAAATGTGGAGAAAAAAAAGAAGTTGGGACCTTTCTGTCGTTGACGGAGTCGGTGCATTCTCGATCGCGTGCTGGTTGGTGATCATGACTCTAAGTGGGAAACATTGAAATCAACCAGTGAAAACTAAATTATATTCCACGAACTACTTGTGAATGTAAATAGAACCAACTTCATGTTCTCGCGAGTGATTCCCGTCGACGACTCGTTGGGGCCAGGCATCTGGGAGAGAGTGGCGCGGAAGGCTGACAATGGATAAAATAAGTTAAACTTAAACCAATCACAAACAAATTCTATCACAGGAAAATCCTCCTCTTAAACGCCTCGAATTGCTGACAGGGTAAACCACCCTCGCAACTACTTTTTTTAGACCGTAACGCGTCAACTACGCAAAGCGGTCTAAATATCAGTCATTCCAAATAAACAGAAGTCTCCCAACACGAAAGTTGCGGGTCAACAAAGCAACCCGCGAAGCTCCATACTTCGTAAAACGCTGTGCCCCAACTGACACTTGGTCCAATGGCACTTGGCCCAACTGACACTTGGTCCAATGGCACTTGGCCCAACTGACACTTGGTCCAATGGCACTTGGCCCAAACTGGCACTTGGCCCAAATTATCCTAAAAAGAAGAAGAAAATAAGACTTTAGCGTTAAATTTAGCGTTTACGTTTTAAGAGGTAAATGTGGTAAAAAAGTGAACATACCCGCTTGGCGCTGTCGATAAACTAATCGTAGTCCCTCTGCGTCATCATAACGAACGCAGAATCCTCAAACAAAACATGAATTACAAACAGAAACACAAGAAAGCATGTTGTAACGAAACAGCAGTATTTCTGCTTTATTTTCATTTTCAACTCGAGGATGACTATTCCAAATCGTTGCCGCACCAAAACATACGGTCTGCGCACCAAAAACGTCTAGGCTAGAAACTGCCTAGACTAGGGAGGCGTTTTTTCTAATTAGGCTAGGAATCCCGCTCCAGCCTCGCTAGGCACATTGTGAAAAACCAGAGATTTCTATAGATAGTTGGTCATTAACATGAGAGGGAGAAAGTGAAAAAGCGAGCAGCACTGATCGAGTCAGTAGAGTGCCCCACCGCACTACTGCTAAAACGAAATCTATTATTTCTAATAATCATGAGGAGTTAACTAAGTGCTACTCTTATTACGCAATTTAACTCTCCAGCAGGGGCAACTTTTCCCTAATTTTCGGAAAATATCAATTACCACACTGAGGAACGGAGAGCGTAGATCTTCGGATAGACCTAGACTTTCATTATCTTCATGCAGAGATGTCAACGGGCCCCCATCCACCAATTTCTCAAATAATCGGGCTCAAACGGGCCCACGGGCCGGCCCAACATTTCGTGGGCCCGGGCCTATGGAATGTTGGGCCCGCCGGCCCATCGGGCCGGGCCGGGCCGTTGACACCTCTGCCTTCATGGTGCAAATGAATTAAGAGAGCCAATCCGATAGAGTCGACCATAGGTGTGCAGGGAACAAAAATATTTTTTGATTTAAATTTCCTTTGAAGATTTACTGTAGCACCCTATGAGGATTCGAAAAAGTTTTTTTCAAAAATTTATTTTCGTTTTTAAGTACAGTATACCTCGAACTGTCGAAAGATATAAATTACCATAACTTTCTTCAAACTCAACCAAATTGAATTTTGAAACGTTCGTTATGTAGAGCATGACCAGGGGCATAAAACGTCTCAAATAACTTTTTTGAAAAAAATTCATTTAAGGGGTCATATTGGCACCCAAATATTTCGGTGATGTGGTTTGGGACATAAAAACGTTACGAGCGCGCAGAAACGACAAATCCACGTGAAAGAGGAGCATTTATTACCCCAGGAACAATGGTTCATTAACCGATTGGAGCACCTAATGGATACCTAATTTCAGCCTGAACTTTCACACTTGCTCAAACTGCGAGCCTGAAAAATTGGCATAAATCGCTTGAAACTCAACAAAAAACAATGATGGTGTGATCATTCGATTTGTCTTTTTAAAACTAACAACAAAGGACTCTATGATTTTTGCACCAATTTCACTTTTTCACTATCATTTTAGCAAAAAGCCTTTTTAGGTGTCTTGAATTTGGCAACTTCTGGCCAGTTTCTGATATTTTCAGAACAGAGCGCGCAATAGATTTGCCTTCATATGAAAGAACATTCAATTTTACCTAGAAGAAGTTGTTTTTAAACTGAATTGACACACCTAACCGATGTTATTTAGCTGTCTGAAACCCCTCAAACCAGTCACGCATCAAAATCTAAAACAACCGAATCCTACCAGAGAATCTTTTACTTGAGCTAGAAACAAGGTACGATTGTTCTCCAGTCGATTCTGTACAGATATGCTATATTTGTATAACAATACAAAAAAAATAATTGGTAAATTGTTTTTTCGTACCTCAAAAAAATCCCCAATAACTACGACAATGCACCTTTTCAGCTAATTTTTGAAAAGATTTTCTGAAAATCTCTTGCGCCGTTAGAAAGAACGGGTTTTTTCAACCTGTACAAGTGCCCATCAACTCAATATAGACACAATCCTTTCTATAGGCTAGAAGTAAAGACAGAAAACCATGGTTCAATTTAAAAAAAAAAAATTTTTCAAATCGTTTTGGTGTTGCACCTTATGAGTTGCGATACATGAAAGTCACGCTTGTTATTTATAACAATGATTTTTTCACCATTTACAATATACATTTCGGAATATCGTATTCTCTCTATTAGTGCCCCTACCTCTATTAGAAATATTATTGCAACTGCAATCGTGAATAAAACAGGCTATGATTCTTTTTAGACTTCTTGACGGTAACATGCTCCATTGCATTCTCATCGAATTCATCACCCAAACGTTCTAGCGCCAGCTGCCTGTCGTTGTCAAAAGCTGAACTCCACTGTGGGTCCGTGAGAAAATCGAGTTCCATGTCCCCGTCTTCTTCACAAAGCTCATCAATGGGATCCGATGTTGTGGTTGTTTTGCGCTCTGGTGGGATGGGATCAGAGAGTCCCAGCGACTTTTTCTGCGCAGAAGCCAGTCGGCTAAAGATTGACGCTAACTGCTGCGCTGTGAGCACTTCGTCGGGCGTAAAGAAGAGCAGTCCAGTTGTCTCATCTCTTTGTCGTTTCATCCTCTTATGAGCTTCGGGAGGGTCCACCTTGACACCACTGAGTGCCCCCTCATTGAACCGTTCGATCGCCCACTTCTTCGATCTTTGTGGAAGCCTGTTACTCTTCTTATTCTCTTTCAACGCCCATCCACGTGGAGCAATGTTCCCGTCGTAGTTCTCTTCACCTAAGGTCTCAACCACTGGGCGAGCCTGTCGGCGTTTCTTCAGTTGTTATAAAACATATCACGAAGAACTAAACATTACAGAGTACAATGAAAACAGCGTTACCAATCATGTGCCCGCATTTATTCTTTCAGTCAACAAGAGTATACGGATATGTATACATGTGAACAAAGAGCTTATTGTTAGCAAGTGTGCTTGATGGCTGCATATACCTGCCAGTTCTTCCAGTTACCGTATTTTCTCTATTAGTGCCCAGGGGCACTATTTTTCAATACCTTTGCGAGAGGGGGGCACTATTAGAGTGGGGGGAGGGGGGAGGGGGTTCTATTAGAGTTAGGGGTACTATTTTTGAATGTGACTGACTAAAAGTTTGCTAACAGTACTTTATTCTTTAAAAAAGAGATTTATAGCTCGGCCTCACTGGAATATCCGTTTAACGGAGGATTTTGAATGAATTTGCAATAATTTCATTGGGAAGAGCATCCCATGCCTCCAAGATCCATTCGAGGTGCGTCTCGAGCTGTGGTATTAGACTTTTAGGGGGGGGGGGGGCACTATTGGAGGAGGGGGGGGGGGGGGGGGGGTGGTGTTCGGTTAGAGGGAGGGGTACTATTTTTCAATTTCCGTTTCAAAGGGGGGGGGTATTATTAGACGGGGGTGGGGTCTATTAGAGGGAGGGGCACTAATAGAGAGAATACGGTATTCCGAAATGTATATTGCAAATGGTGAAAAACATTATTATAAATAACAAACGTGATTTTCATGTATCGCAACTCATAAGGTGCAACACCAAAACGATTTGAAAAAAAAAATTTTTTTTTTTTGAATTGGATCATGGTTACTTCTAGCCTATAAAAAAATTATACGTTGTTTCTAGCTCAAGTAAAAGATTCCCTAGTAGGATTCGGTTGTCTTAAATTTTGATGCGTGACTGGTTTGAGGGGTTTCAGACAGCTAAATAACATCGGTTAGGTGTGTCAATTCAGTTTATTTCGCGCTCTGTTCTGAAAATATCAGAAACTGGCCAGAAGTTGCCAAATTCAAGACACCTAAAAAGGTTTTTTGCTAAAATGATAGTGAAAAAGTGAAATTGGTGCAAAAATCATAGAGTCCTTTGTTGTTAGTTTTAAAAAGACAAATCGAATGATCACACCATCATTGTTTTTGTTGAGTTTCAAGCGATTTATGCCAATTTTTCAGGCTCGCAGTTTGAGCAAGTGTGAAAGCTCTGGTTTTTCACAATGTGCCTAGTGAGGCTGGAGCGGGATTCCTAGCCTAATTAGGCATACGCCTCCCTAGTCTAGGCAGTTTCTAGCCTAGGCGTTTTTGGTGCGCAGACCGTATGTTTTGGTGTGCCTATCATTTGGAATAGTCATCCTCGAGTTGAAAATGAAAATAAAGCAGAAGTACTGCTGTTTCGTTACAACATGCTTTCTTGTGTTTCTGTTTGTAATTCATGTTTTGTTTGAGGATTCTGCGTTCGTTATGATGACGCAGAGGGACGACGACTAGTTTATCGACAGCGCCAAGCGGGTATGTTCACTTTTTTTACCAGATTTACCTCTTAAAATGTAAACGCTAAATTTAACGTTAAAGTCTTATTTTCTTCTTCTTTTTAGGATAATTTGGGCCAAGTGCCAGTTTGGGCCAAGTGCCATTGGACCAAGTGTCAGTTGGGAAAAGTGCCATTGGACCAAGTGTCATTGGACCAAGTGTCACGCCGCACAAGTAAGTTAAAGTTTTCCATTTTCATTATCTTTCACTCGATGTTTTCATTTTCAGTACGGATGCAAGTGCGAAAAGTTGCCTCGCGAACTGTCGCGCGGCCGCCGTTCCTCGCGAACACTCACACGACCCGCCGCAGCCGTTATGCCTCCTTTGATGCTTCAAAGGAGGCATAACGGCATTTAATGTTGATATTTATCATTCTATGCATGCCGTATAAAGTTTGTTACATGTGCCTAATAAGGCAAAACTTGAACCCTAATTAGGGTTTTGGTCGACCAAATTTAGGCCGTCCAGGAAGTATCCTAGGCTCCGTTCCAGCCTAATTAGGGTCATTGTGGAAAACCAGAGAGTTCAGGCTGTAATTAGGTATCCATTAGGTGCTCCAATCCGTTAATGAACCATTGTTCCTGGGGTAATAAATGCTCCTCTTTCACGTGGAATTGTCGTTTCTGCGCACTCGTAACGTTTTGGGTCCCAAACCTCATCACCAAAATATTTTAGTGCCAACATGACTTTAAATGAATTTTTTTCAAAAAAGTTATTAGAGATGTTTTATGCCCCTGTTCATGCTCTACATAACGAACGTTTCAAAATTCCATTTGGTTGAGTTTGAAGAAAGTTATGGTAATTTATGTCATTTCGACATTTCGAGATATACTGTACATAAGAACGAAAATAAATTTTTGAAAAAAAAATGTTTTTCGAATCCTCATAGGGTGCTACAGTAACCTTTCAAAGGAAATTTAAATCAAAAAATGTTTTTGTTCCCTGCACCACCTTAATACACCCATGGTCGATTCTCTCAGACAGGCTCTCTTAATTCCGGGCCCCGCGACCGTTCGCACTCTGATCCGCGCGTGCTATTTTTACGCAGCAATTCTATGCGGCCCGCGAAATAGCACGCGAGAATGGAGGGAGCAGTCAGACGCGGCTAGTCGAACCTGCTTTAGCAGCTTTAGTAAAAAGTAGAAAATCAAGCATCATCTATTATGTTCTAAAGATAATGGAAATTTTCATAGCGTATTTCCTTCTGCTTTCTCAGTGTTAAAAGTGATTATAACTCTGTTTCTTTTCTCAAGAGCTGTCATTCTTCAGCGGAGAAACGAAGAGAAGCAGTGCATAGGGATATGATATAATCAGAAGCATGAAATTATAAAACGACAAAACAAACTTTGAAGTGTATGAACATCTAGGAGTGAGAGAGACAGAAAATGAGGTTAGCGAGAGGCAGACGAGGCGGGTTGTATCAATATCATTAACAAAGGGGCAAAGAAATGACATCATAACGTACACGAATACAAAGGGTCCCATAGAAAGCAACGACTATTATTTTAAACTCAGATTGACCGGGATTGAACAGACGAAGTAAATGCAAGAGAAAGAGAGATATGATCAGGTATAACGAAGACAGCATCTACTCAAAATCATTTAGGGATGAATGAAATACATTCGGTTATACAGCGGAGACTTTTACACAACTTCTGTCCAAATAAAAGATACTATTCGCTGAATTTGATGGCAGCATCTAGCGAATAAAACAGAGTAACACGTTGAAGAATGGAGAAGGAGAATCAGAGAGAATGAGGGAGAGGGTATCAGCGAAGGAAAGTGTTAGAGAAGAATGAGTAAGGGAGTGCGAGCTTCCTCTAGGAACATGTTCAAATAATGGTTAACCGTCGTAAACCGGAAGCAGTTTTTTTAAGGATTCTATTGATTTAATAAAACCTCACTTACCTATTCAAAACGTTAAATGTAAGAAAATAAATATGCACAATTCTGTCAAACTCTCACGGTTTAACAAGAGGATTTTAGTGTGCAAGAACTAGGACTATGGAGCGGGAGACCTGGAGTTGTCAGATTAGATTCGAAAGCATCACAAATTAGCTAGCCATAAAAGATTGATGCCATTTAACGAGAAGAAGTTGCGACTAAAAGGAATCTCCATTAACTTGTGGGTTGTGGAAAATGAGAGGATGAAAAGAGTACTTGAGGGGTCGTAAACAAAAGACAATGGAGATACCACAGATCTCCACGTCAGCCTGATCGATATTCTGTACACGATGAACACAAAGGTAGTCAGTCAATAGCTAAGGTAGTCAACATTTTGTGATCTTCAATTAATAATCAATTGTGAGAGAGCAAGAATACCCAAGCAAAACTCTGTTCACACGCGCATAGCCTGAACTTTAGAGACTTGGTTAGAGTAACAGGGAAACCATTACATTATACTATTCACTATTTCATTCTATTAAAATGCTCTCAGTGAAATATTAACGAGACAATGAGAGAGAACTACGGTAGTGGGTAGGGCATGAAGTACTGTATACTGTTCACATATCGGTCTTCTCCTTGCGGCAGTAGAGCTCCTTGAGGGTCTTAAGCTCTTCGATGAGTGCCTTATTCTGGTTCTCCAGCACGGCCACCCGGTTCTCCAGGCATTTCACGTATTCCTGAAAACCGCTCAATCAACGAGTTATCTCCGAAATGCAATTAAATAATATTTTGAAGAATAAAAAAAAGCGTTTCCAAAGTTTAAAAAAGGTCTTTGATTGTTTAGAGACGAGGATGAAAAGAGAAGAAAGAGAAGTGAGAGAACCTTCTTCTTCCTTCTACACTCCTTCGCGGCCTCGCGATTCTTCAGCAATCGTACCTGTAACTTCTGTATTTCAGCATTAAGAGGATCATTCTTGAATAGACCGTTGAAGTGGAATAAGAAAAGAGAATGCGTGCCTGTCTCTTCCTGCTGGATTCGTCTTCACATCCTCCCATTCCACCCCCTCCCATTCGACTTCCTCCTGCTCCCATCGTTGGAGAGGGCGAAGAGGAGTACCCCGACATCAGTGACGACCATTCCGTCACTGCAACATCTCTATCTTACGATCCAATTTATGATTAATCATAATAAAAAATACACTGTCTATTTATTTACCTGACCATTCCCTTTTTCTTCCAACCACTACGACTGTACATACATACTTTCATAATGCAAATAACATACTTTCAGCATCAAGATCTTTAATGTGGTATTAGAAAATTGATTCTTTTCTAGTTGAATAAAAGGACACAGGGCTAATAAAATTGTCTGTTTTAGAACAACCCAAGGAGTCCTCGTACTTGGTACCCTCCCTGTGCCCGGGAGAGAAAGAGCGGGAAAGAAGGAGGGAAGTAAGTGACCTCTTTCATTGGCATGGTGGTCCTCCCCCCGCATGGCCCCTCCCCCTTCTCCTTCGCTGTTGTTGTGATGAGAGGGCTGCTGCTGGCAGTGCGGGGGGAGATGGTGGAGATGGTGAGAGAGGTGGAGGGGGGCAGAGCCACCGTCTGGAGAGGACACGTGCCCACCGAACATTACAGCTGCTGACACCAGAGAGGAGAGAGAGAGAGAGAGAGAGAGAGAGAGAGAGAGGGAGAGAGACGAGAGAGTGAGAACAAGGGAGAGAGAAACAGAGAGAATCACGCTAAGATAAGTAACAAAACACATGTGAATGCTTGAAAAAACAGCAAGGGAGCGTGAGAATAAGCGAAAATGCGAGCAAATATGGGTATCGATGGGTGATATCGCAGCACATGCAGAAGAGAATGAATAGTGATGCAGGGAAACGGGCACTCGGGCAAAGGAGTCAACTGGGGCAGTTGAACGCTCTCTTTCTCTTTCTCTCCCTTTCTTTGCCTCTTTCTCTCTCTTTCTCTGTCTGTTTCTCTCTCTTTTTGTCTGTCTCTGTCTCTCTCTCTTTCTCCTTCTCACTCTATTCGCTACGTGATCTCTTTTTCTCAACCTATAGTGATGTTCTTCCAAAATGACCAATATGTTTCATTCAGCGCGCATTGAATATCTCATTGCAGACATCTTAGACAATTTTGATTCCTTTTTATGGAAAAAGTGAATGAAATACGACATACAGCACAACCATTTCATTTTGGCGGTACATCACTGTAACTATTGCCATTATGTTCCGCATTCTTTCTTTTCACAATGTGAGGATAGAGAAAGAGAGAGTGAAAGAGATACAGGGAGGGAGGGAGAGAGAGAGAGAGAAGGACGGAGAGGTGATGAGAGAGTCAGGGAGGGAGAGAGAGAGTGTTATAACGCCTAAGAAAAAAGTTAATTCAAATATTCATGAAAACCAATGCAACAAGGAAAAGTATAAGTCGGAGCGAACAACTGCGGGAAAAGGAAAAGAGAACCATAATGGAAGAGCGAGATAACGAGAGCAAGATAAAGAAAAGTCGACGATTTTGAAAGACAGCAAACTGCAAAAAAACAAACAAAAAGAAAGTGAGAAGAGTTACTCAGCAGAAGAACAAAACGAATTGCATTGCAACACAGTGGAGATACGCCAGAAGGTGAGAGCATTTCCTTGGCCAGATGAACACGCAGTTGACAGATGTCTCTGAGGGCAAAGGGTTCTTCTTCACTCTCTATTCATGCAGAGACAGAAAGGAGGATAGGAAATGGAAAAGGTGGCGAGAATAAAGGAACGAGAAATTATATGTCAACTTTTGATAGCGAAAGTGAAGATACTAAAGAAGCAGAAAGACAAGGAACACAAAGATAAATATTGAAATGGAGGGTGAGACGGGGTGGGAAAGGGACAAAGAAAGAAAGATAAAAGAAATAGAGAGAGTAGAGAAAGAGGGAGAAACGGGAAAGAATGTGATAGAGGTAAAAGAGAGCGCGACAGCAAGAGAGAGAGAGAGAGAGAGAGAGAGAGAGAGAGAGAGAGAGAAAGAGAGAGAGAAAGAGAGAGAGAAAGAGAGAGAGGTGAGAAAGAGAGAGAGGACAGCAAGCAGGAAAGAGAAAGAAAAAGAGAGACAGAGTTGTAAGACAGGCATAGAGTGAGACAGATAATAAGATTAGATAGATACAGAGAGAGAGACAGAGAGAGAGAGAGAGAGAGAGGGGGGGGGGAAGAGAGGGGCAATGATGATGTAGATTACCGACTTAACTGTACCCGCCTATCGATCATTCTCCGAGCTTGACACCACAAGCGGATCGTTAAATTAGCTGAGAGGATCGGATAAGCTATTCCTTCCATTACATGTAATCAAGTGGGGGGAGGGGGAGGAAACTAGGATGATTAGGAGGATCGGATCAAGGGATAAAGGACAAAAAGATATGTAAGGACTAGAGAGCAGTACGATTACGAACAAAAGAAGGCTATACGTTCCCTGCAGTTAAAACCAAGCCAAAAAAATGAAAACGAAGAATGAAACGATGAAAGAACAAGTTAGGCAAATGGAGAGAGATAGAAAGATTAGGAAAGTTTATAGCGGAAGAGTAAAAGAAGGCGATTGAAAATAAGGAAATATAAATGCACATAAAATAATGAAAAGTGTGCCTCACGAGCGGAAAAAAATTACTTAAAAGGACGAAGCCTGAAATAGCTGGAAGCGGGAGGAACGATGGCATGCTCGAGGAAGAGGAGAGGCCTTATCATAGAGAGGAAGATAGAAGGGTGTGGGGAAAGGGGCAGAAGATGACCGAGCACTGTACGGAGAGATTACACAGTATCAGAGAGGAGGGAGAGGAAGAGAAAGAGAGAGAAAGAGAGAAAGAGAGAGAGAGAGAGAGAGAGAGAGAGAGAAAGAAAGAAAGAGAGAGAGATTCCATGTGCACAACAAAGCCAGCATGTCAGCGACTGGCTCCCAGGCGATCATATAAATGGCATAGTGGAAGGGTTCGCCAGTGGTTACCCGCCGCAGGAGGAGAAAGAAAGAGAGAGAGAGAGAGAGAGAGAGAGAGAGAGAGGTAGAAAGGGAGCGAGTGATGCAGCTAAGGTTGGAAACGAAATGGATACCGTCACTCAACGCCCCTTATCAGATGCACTGGACGGTCTGAGTTTTCTGTTGCAGTGTACTTGTTGGGAAGGGAGACTACCCCTTCCCACCCTCCTTCTGCACCAACCGTTGCCAGTGAATGAGTTGGGGGCGCTCAACTCGCTCATCATCTTGACGCCGTGCATGTCTCCAGACTGCAAAGACTGCAGTGAAGATATCTTTCTATTCTAAGACTGCTAAGACCGACCTGGAGAGTGGCAGAGGAAGTAGTGGGAGTGATGGCAGAAGCCTGTCCACGCGACGCAGCCACCAAAGCAGCCGCTGCCGCGACCTGCAATAGCCAATCCTCTACTACTCTCTTCTTCATACTCTTATCAAAGTCCACACCATGTTAAATTGCTTATTTGAATCATCCCTGCAGAGTCATTCTCCACTTCAGTAATAAAACACGTCATTGTAGCTTGCGAACTGAACTGATCAATACAACAAATAGAGACGAAAGAGCAATGAAGAGAGGGAGATTAGGGTGTGCGTGTGTGTGAACGAAAGAGAGATAGAGAAAGAGAGAGCTAAAATATGCCCAGGCGGGCAGAGAGCATAAAAGATGTCGCCAGCTATCGCGTCGTGTTGGGTAGGATCATGCTCTATTCTGCTATCTCTGTTTCTCACTCCATGCTGTATTCCTACTCTTTACCCCAGCCATGTAACCCGCCGCCGCCTATATCTCTCTCTCTCTCTCACTCCCCTCCCCTCTCTTCTATAGTCTGCGTGGCCACTTGTTTGGAAATCTCTACCTTTCTCCGCATCAATCTGTCACGCTCATCTTTCCCATTTCACCAAAAATGAGCTCTGATGTCATTCCCCAAATCGGAACTGGGAAGAGGATAGTTCAGGGTGCACTGAAGAGGGAAGATGAGAGCATTGGAAATTGGGCATTTAACTATCATTCTTCGAAAGATGTCCATAGAAACAGTAAACACAAACCTGCAAAGCAACCACCTCCATGTATCTGATTAGAACATAATATCAAAAGAAAGGTGATCTCCATTCTCCATTCTGCAATGTTCGTAAAAAATTTTATATCTGAAATAGCCAATATGTAATATACATGCATAAAAGCAGAGTATCACGTAAGAGGCATCAGGGGATGACGAAATAAGCAACGGAAATGATGTCGGGGAAGAACGAAATTATCAACAAAAGGAGAGACGATCAAGACACAGAGGTAGAAAAGAGAGAGAGAGAGAGAGAGAGAGAGAGAGAGAGAGAAATAGAGAGAAAAGAAAAGACGACGATGCAGTTATGAGGGCAGTTAACAACGTCATACGCCCTAGCCTATCGAAGAGCGCAATTGATGAGTGATAAGAGGGGCACTATGGACGAGAACGAAGGAGAGAGAGAGAGAGAGAGAGAGAGAGAGAGAGAGAGAGAGAGAGAGAGAGAGAGAGAGAGAGAGAGAGGAGAGAGAAGAGAAAGAGAGAGAGAGGAGAGAGAGAGAGAGAGGAGAGAGAGAGGAGAGAGAGAAGAGAACGAGAGAGACAGAGAGAGAGAGAGAGAGAGAAAGGAGAGAGAAAGGGTTGAATGGATGATACTGAGAGCACAACTGAAGAATAAAATAAGGATAACAACAGACACCTAATGGGGCATGAGTTCACCCTCTTCGCAGTAACCTTCATATAAAACCGCTTTATCATTTACTCCTCCATAATTATTGGCAATTCATTTCGGAGACATAAATGCAATGATCACAAAGCGGTATAAAATATTCGCGTAAGCCAAGTAAGTGTGCACCAACTAAACTTGTAAGGGATTGCCTAGATGAATGTAGAAAACAAGAGAGGCCTATTCAAACAAAATATCGAGTATGTCTACAGGGAAAAAAACTTACAGAAATAAAGAGTCAGGAGAGCGTTGTTTGAAAGGCTTGAAGAATAAAAGAAGATGTCAACAACAGCTTCACTCTGTCCCATGAAGGAAGAGACAGCAGCAAGATAAGAACAGAAAATAGAAGTGACAAATGACGTCATTTATAAGACACAGAGGCAGACTCAGAACAAAATGGAAGGACACGTAAGGGAGGGCAGGCATTCATACAATATTCTTCCCATACTTTCAACTGGACACGAGACATGATGCAGAAAGTGTAAACATATTAGTAAGTCGTTTGAAAAAAGTTTCTTATAAACCAAGACGAAGGAACAAATTAAGGGCTTAGGGAGCCTCGGCCAAATGGAGAAGAAAATTGATCCCATCAAAACGATATGAGGATTCGCGCTTTTAGGATTCGTAGGCAAAGACAGCATGGAAACAGAAGATTCTCTTCTTTTCTTCCGGTTCGTGTCATTCCTATCCGAATTTCTCACTTTCTCATTTCCTTTTTTCTTTCAACATCCTTCATCTTTCTCCTTTTTATCCACTAAACCTTCATAATCCCTTACCTATTCAACACTTGCACGACGCATGTGATCACATCTGAAGAAGCGCGTCTACATTCATTGAGAAGTGAAGGTAGGGATGAATGGAGAGGAAGAGAGAGGGGAGAGATAAGTAGAGACAAACAGAGAGAGTGAGAGAGGGAGAGAGAGAGGGAGGGAGGGAGGGAGAGAGAGAGAGAGAGAGAGAGAGGGAGGGAGGGAGAGAGAGAGAGAGAGAGAGCTGTGAAAGAAAGTAGTGAGAAGAGAGGAGAGAAGCGATGAGCAGTGGAGGCACGGTTGCAATGATATTCAAGAAATTCAGACCATGAGGGACAAAAGAAAGGGAGAGCAAGGTTGAGGCAAAATGGATATATCCCCATCCACTAACTAAGTTAAGATAAGATCTAAGACACGTCAAAGTCTGCAAATAAATGTAATTAATAATGCTCATACAGTCACATTGATTGCAGCAATGACTTCAATATATTTAAGTCTGTCCCCACATCCTGTTCAGTTTTTCGGCATTCAAATTTCTTCTATTCAGTAAAACCTGTTGTGAGTTGTAGTCGAGGGCAGCGAGGCTGAGATCGCCAGCAGCAGCCCCGTTCAGATGCTGCAGTTGCTGGGCAGCCGTGACTGCAGCCAACCCAGCAGAGGGCGGAAGCATTCCAGCGGAGACTGCCGCGGCCGCCCCCAGGGGAGATGAGTAGGGAGAGGAACCCGATCCCGTCAGGGCATTCCGCACTCCAGGGATCTAACCAACACTTCTCTCATCCTTGTCATTTCACTCTCTTTATAATCAGAGAGAAACATTCAAAGCAACCAAATCACTACTATTTACACGAACTGCACGAATAGTAAGGAAGAGCAGGAAATACCTGAACATGGAGGGGGGCAGCTCCGGATCCAGCCATGGACACCAGTGGAGAAGTTCCCAGACTACCCGTTGGGCCAGCTCCGCCATTCGCAGGACTTGAACCAGATGCCGGCTCGTCCTGTTTTCGTTTCTATCCATCAATTATCCATCTCTATCTTCTCTCTCTCTCTCTCTGACCTCAGGCTCCTTCTTCAAATTCTTGTCTGCCGTCTCCAAGTCTTTCAGTATCATCCTGCAAGAATTAATATATAAAAGGAGTAAACAAATCATCAATTATTTTACTTCCCATCTACATACATAGACTCTCCTAACCGGACTAACCATGAAATTTTTGAGACCTGACAATTTAAATTTTTTGCTTACCCATCCTATTTTCGAGGCCCTTGGAGGTCTTACCCACCCACTTTCATGGGACCCTCGGATTACCCTTTTTTCATGTTTGTATTTCGAAGGGCGAACTTCCAACTTCAGTATGAATTCACCCTTTTTGAAAATATTTTCCAAAAAATTTATACCATGCATGAGACACACGAATTCCCTATATGTCGTAGCCCCAGTAAAATGTCTACTGTGTCTTATCTTGGAATGCATTGAAATTACAGGTTTCCTTCACAGCAGGACACGCAGAGACATTCTTATTCCTTTTCTTCCCACGCAACCCCTCTCATGTCAATTCTGTTACCATTACTTATTATGAAGAGATAGGACATTTCAATAGTCTAGTTACCCTATTCAACTAACACGACTGAGTTCATTTGCATAATGATGAGAAAATCCTTCTTTCCCTATAACTCACTTTGCTATCACAAACCACGAGTCCCTGACGAATCATGGACAGCTAACAATAAGGAGAGAGATATTTAGTGAAGCAGCTATTTAGTGAAGCAGCTAATGCATCAATGGAACGAATAATGGCGGCTCTGCTACTAATCCATTCATTCCATTCTCAACGCTATCAACTTCATTTTGTCATATTACACCCACGCCTTTAAACAAACAAAATTTAACATGGCACATGATATTTTTGTCTTATCTTTTGAATAGAATTCGATATAATAGGAATATATTATGAAAAATTCATCTAGATTCCATCGGATGGCTCAAAAAGCAATACACAAATTTCAAGGCTACACAATCCTCTCATCCTCTACGAGGGTTCCGTTAATCAAAAATGCCACAAGGCTAGTTAGCTAACGAGAAAATGACGCTGGGAATCTTATAACGATCAGATGATGTGTTCTGAATGTAAGCAGGAGAGTCCCCAGCGCTTGATTATCATCCCGGAATTGAAATAAGGCGAAATGTGGACAGACACTAACGTAAAGCTAAATGGCCATAATATTCAATTGAGTCTCATAGAAATGAACAAGCATCTTCATGCGTGGGAAGGAAGAGGACTGAAGATCCACTTAAGCGTTTCGAAAAGAGAAGAAAAAATAATGATTTTAACGATAAGACTCTCGAATTCCACTTATTCACGCGTAACTCATTCCTTTTCATTTATAAATCATACGAGATGATTGCATTCATGCCATCTCTAGTTTCATTATCTCACTCTCCCCGTCGAGTGCCTACAGAACTTTCTATAAACAAGCAGGATTATCCCAGACATCTTTTCAGACAGAATCCACGTTAATCCGACCCTGTGTGCTTCTCTTACTGATTGAGGCTATTCTGACGGCTGAGTTGTCCGATTCTTTGAGTGAGTTCGTAGGTGTGGAGGACGGACTGGAGATGGTAGTTGGCAAGGAGGCCGTACTCCATGGCACCCCCGCTTGCAGAGGGAAGACTGAGGGAAGAAGGGGGAGTGGAGATGTCGACCGAACTAGTCGAGGGGTGGGAGATGCCAGAGAGGAGAGCAGCAGCGGCAGCTGCAGCGGAGGATTGAGAAGAGAACGTGGAGGAGGTGGAGGAAGACACGTTGGAAGGAGACGAGAAGAACGAAGAGAAGACCGAAGAAGGGGGCGCTGCGAGGGTCGTCGCCCACGTCTCACCTCCTTGCATGCAGACGGGACTCGGCCTCGTCCACAACTCAAGAGAAGATGCCTTCGCTAATCAAAGGCTCGAGGTAGACAGCCAAGAGCAAGTCGATAGGAGACCGCAGCGGAATGTGGGCGGAAGAGTTGCAACTGGCCGAAGGGAGAAGCTATAATTACAGTGTCCGTCAATTAGAGCGAAGAAACACAACGACAACTTCCAGCTGGAATACAAGCATTCATGCGAAGATCAAGGACAGCACGAATCAAATATTAATCATTCAAGCAGTCGCTGCCCGGTGAGAGTTCTGTTCCAGGTGCTAAAAGAGAGGAAGATGGAGGAAGGGAGACCAAGAAGAGGAGTGGGTAGAAGCATATTCGCAGAGGAAACGCTCACAATTTGTATAAAAGGATCTGAAAGTACTCGAGGCCCAGAGAAGGGAGATGTCTGTGATAATCCGATAGGAAAGGGCTTTCACTGATAAGTCAAAAGCATCCGTGCTAGTAAGCAGAGAGAACGAGAGAGAGAGAGCGAGACAGAGAGAGGGCGAGAGAGAGAGAGGAGAGAGAGAGAGATAGAGAGAGAGAGAGAGAGAGGGAGAAAGAGAGAGAGAGGGAGAGAGATAGGAGAGTGAGAGGAGGGAAGGGAGGGAGGGAAAAAGGAAGGGAGGGAGGAAGGTAGGGAGAGAATGAGATAGAAAGTCCATCGCTTCCTTTTACGCACAGAATCTCCAATTCAACTGAGGGCGGATAGAATTGCAGATTCAAATGATGGCAGTACATATCTCACACGAAGTCTTGTTGAATGAGAAAAAGAAAAAGGTTGGTAAGGTATCCGAGTAGCTTGGGCGATTATTAACGCGAAGATCATGCTAAACCTAATTAACAAGTATGAATGAGAAAATGAGAAATAAATGACACGAACAGAAAATTGGAGATTCTGATACTATGATTAAGATACAGCTACAGAATACGAAAGAGGATGAAGATGAGAAATGCGATGCTTGGATGGGAAATGAAGCAGGATAAATGTCCACTCAGTTGGCCTGCTCGGGAGGCACCTCAGACAAGATGGAACTGAGCAAAGGCACAAGCCAAGGGATCGTAGAAAGAAACCGCAAGCAGCTATCAAATGAGATATACGGATAGCAGATTAGATATTAGTTGTGGCAGAGCAGCATAAGTGACAAGAGAGGCGAGCTTCGGCTAGAATGCAAATCGGAAAGTGATGAGAAGAGAAGAAGAAGAAGCGAGAGAGGGATGTGTACCTCCCAAGTCTGAGATTCAAGCAGATTATCCAGGGAGTATGAGAAGAACGACAGCACATGAATGACTTCCCTTCGCAAGATACACAAACACATTTCAATGAGCCAGCCGAAAGAGAGAGCAGAGCACCGGATGCGGGGCGGATATAGCAAGGCTAAATAGGAGTCATGGTCACACAGCCCAAAATATTTATTCGCGGGATGAGCTCTGCCATATTCGTGAAGATATGCCAAATGGTCGGCAGTTAGCCGGGGGAGGCGGATATCGGATGCTAAAAAGAACCGCTTCTCAGCTTCTCGCTTTCCACTCTTCCGGTCGATTAGTGAGCGAGAAGCAGATAGAATGCTTGATCTATGTTTCCTGAGTAAAGGAAGAAAAGAAACCATGTCCCTTTCATTAGAGAAACATACTTGTGCACCATTCACTTGGTAAATCTATCCTCGCTAAGAAACCCATTTCCGCTTCTTAGTCAAAACTCTCGGCAGGATAACCCTATCACACCCATGACCAACAGTAATCTGCTAATATTAATGTTTCACTCACCCAAGCGATTGCAGCACAATTATCATGATCCCATGCTCCTCACATTTTTTATTATTGGAACCCTACCTATTACCCATGCTTCTCTATTTATGAACAGATGCACCGAGAAGGAGATTCTTAGATAAAACAGAATGGGACTTTATTTTTAAGAATGCAAATTGAAGCATCTTGCCACCGATGACGCACGCTCTCTTCAAATTTCAGCCGATAGCAAAAACATAATACTGAAGAGCATATTGTTAGCTAAATAGGGATTCGGAGCAATGGGGATGAGTGGTTGTTTACTCCGCCCATCAAGTATCATGAGCATTCAAAAACACTTCAAAAGGAAGAACCCTCCAAAGCTGAAGACGACTTCCGATACTTGGAAGCCATTAATGATTGTCCAATTAATAATTGGGAGGAGATGGCAGCACAAGTGGAACACTAGGCGAAAACCTTGAGTACTTGAATAACAACACTTGGTGACTTGGTTGCTGCATGTCTCATTGTAAGAATTGAAGTGAGGGTGGAGAAAGCAGCGAGAGAGAGAGAGAGAGAGAGAGAGAGAGAGAGAGAGAAGAGAGCGAAAGAGAGAACGACGGCAGGCAGGAGACAAAGATAGACAAACACCTTCCTGCAGGATTGAAAGTGACGGCAAGACTCCAGGGAAGAACTCTAACCTCCTTTACAACTAATAGCCTCATGATCATCGCCTCGGGCGTAGACACGTGCAGTGCAAAGCAGGCTGTGCTCTCCCCCTCCACCCTCGCCTTCTTCTAGTAAACAACATACATCTCGTGTCTGCTCAACAATCAGCCACTTATGGATTATAACGAAAATATTATGCAAGATTATACCATATTAAAACTGTTTGTTCAAATTTTGACACGTATCCAAAAAATACAGTATTCATCGTTAAATACATAAAATATCTTTTGGAACGAGTCGCGACGCGTGAAGTACGCGTTGCGATCCACCTCTTACTATCAATTCTACATGGATACGATTTCTGAATTTAATCGTTTCTACTAAATATTACATTTTCTAGTGTGTTAACACACAAACACACAGCTCTGCCAGCTGTCAAACATTCTCTGGGAAAAGGCGCCAATCCGCGCACTATTATTTTATGAAAGACCGCTTTGGAGCACCGTGAGAAGTAAACGCTGCTTGGTTATCCATTTCGCGAAACTTACCATAACTATTGTCAAACAAAGAACTGCAAATTGGTAACATTCAAACCACAGTCGAGAAACAATGAGAAAAAATTGGCTTACAGAATTATGGTGGAAAAAGGGAGATAAAATAGCTATACATTTCTACACCTTATTCTTGAGGCAAGAAACAACCCTGCCATTCTTTTCTTTTTCCTTTTTTATTCAGGAAACGAGGAATTATTCTTTCCTGATATTCTAAATAATCACACAATATTATTATAGGTGAGTAACCAAAAATGAATTATCTAAATAGAAATGGACAACAGGATAGGAGGAGATCAAACATGACCATATCCGCCGGAAGAAGAAAAGAGGATTTTCACCGATCAACTTTGCAGCGCTTCGCCTGGATCAGGAAGGTCTATATTTACTTTTCTCCATCTAATCTTGTAGTCAATTGAATATGCCTCCCAATTCCAAGAACAATACTGTAAATCAATGTGCGTTAGAGACCAGGATAAATTGTAGTTGCACATTTACTCTTATTGGGAGATCATATAAGACACAACCGGCAAAGCACTGATTCAGAATAGACAATTCTCTTCCTAACAGGAGTTAGCACTTTGTAAAGGTGGTCACAACAAACGGCCGAGGTATTTACAGGGGAGAGTGACTACTCAGAACCATAACATGGTTTCTAGTTATTGTAAAATACATTATAGGAAACAGCCGTTGCTGTGATGGCAAACTTACATTTCATAACCTCGGCTTCCCCCTAGGTCATGAAATGAGTTATATACCATTCGAAAGCTCTCATCGAGTAGATAACAGAAATGATAATCAAAATCTCCTAACGGATTATATTTATCGATCGGATTTTTGAAAGATACCAAAAATCAGCTCTCGCCGAATTCAGCTGTATTTCTTAACTCAGGAATTTCCAACCGAAAACTTGGAGAAACCGAGCGGGGTTTTTTTTTATGCGGAATCGCAATGAGTTGCTCGTACATAACTAACAAGATGCCGCTTGAAATAATGCATCCATATTTGTATAAGTGTAGAGAGAGGCCTTCCCACCTCTCTCTGGTTTATCTTCCCCTTCTCCTTCATCCCAAGTCCCTTCCCTGTCCCCATTGTAGTCTGTATTGTATTGTGTTTCCCCCCTCGTGTATTTATAGTGTTCGCTTATTGTTACTGTAGTTATATGCCACGTGTAATTGTATGTGTGCCAGTGCTGGCACTAGGTGTTATTGCCGTTGGGGAGTAGAGCAGTTAGCCATTTCTCCCTCTCGCCCTTTTGACCCGGCAAGGTGGGTAGAGCCGGTGGGCCAGTCAGTGTTGGGACGGCCACGGTTGGCGGGAGGCAGCGGAGTCTGCGTGTGAGCGGCAGGGAGTCCGCGTCTTCGGTTTGAGAGCGGCAGGCAGTCCGCGTGGGCAGCGGAAAGAGGCGTCGTCGGGAAGGACAACGACATCGGCATCAGCGGCATCGAGGATCGAGTAAAGTGAGTATTGGGGGATTGTATTGCTTTGTTCTGTATTTATAATTTGTTGCTTTTCCTTCTTTTCTTTCTAAGTAATAAATTGTTATTTATTACTTTCCTCGTCTCCTTCACGTTCTAATTGGGTTGTGAGGGGCTGAAAGGGACAGGTCAAGTCGCTGAGTGAGTCTGAGCTAGCCAGCTCGTCGAGAGCCAAGGGACCACCCTTGGCCACATAAGGCGATAGAATGAACTTTTTGAGACATATTTGTATTTTACCGTCTATTGTGTTTTATAGAGAAGTCAAATGAACCGACTATTATCTATTATATTAAAAACGACTTGAAGATGTGGAACTAGTTGCTTACAACTCAAAAATATTTACAAAAAGTTTCTTTAACCCTATACAAAACAGGTAGTTTTTCACCAAAGGGACCTTTGGTGAAAAATGGAATAAAAAAAATTGTTTGCTCCAAAAATGATCGAAATGACGTTATTAGGTTTTATATGGCCTTCTTTCACGTATAAATCAAGTTAAGAGTCGACATGTTGTGAAAGTGTCAATTTTATGGGATTTTTTTTTCGGAGTTTTCGAGCAAAAATCATCCGTTAAAAGATTTTCATTATCATTTCCGTTGTCTACTCGACGAGAGCTTTCGAATGGTAAAAAATTATTTCACAACCTCGGGGAAGCCCAGACCATTCCCTTGTTAGGGGTTTGGAGACAGGGGAAAAAGGGTGGTCCGACGGTCCCACAAAATTGGTGGGCAAGCCAAAAATTTTAATTTTCGGGTCTCACAAATTGCGTCGGTTCGGCCCCTTCCTTTTTTCCCTGTTTGGAGAAGCTGATGATTCGAAGAACAGAGAAGGAGTCACGAACGAATCAAGATTAACTCATGCTCTACTGGATATGTAAAATGCATGCTGACAAAACAAGATGTGTCTGTTTGACATCTATTCACAATGATCATAGATGCAGTAGGAAAGATGATAAGATTCATGAGATAACATGAGAAGGAAAATGGAAGAATGAGGACATGAGGAAAAGGGAGAAGAGAGAGAGAGAGCAGAGAGAGACAGAGACAGACAGAGAGAGAGAGAGAGAGAGAGAGAGAGAGAGAGAAAGAAAGAAAGAGAGAAAGAGAGAGAGAGAAAGAGAGAGATTAAACTTTTCAGCAACGCACTGCTAACCCAGCCCGTTGTTTATAGTTAGCCAAGTCTCTACTTTCTTTCCAGGTACTCTAAATGGCTTTTACAACCTGACGGAAATTAAGAGATACCCCAACGCGACACTACGTTTTGGGCTCCATTGGGGACCTCATAGCAGGTGGATCAGACCTTGGACCAAAGTGCAGGCCCCCCTTTTCCTGGTACGACAGGGAGCTGGAATGCCTCGTAGCTAGGCAGACATCCTTGACGTGCCTCTGGCGTCTCCACAACAAGAGATAGCAACGCACTCTCTTCAATACTCAACTGGGCGCCATAGGGTGACAACAGAAATTAGAACAATCAAAGGGAAGATGAACTCAGTCATTTTTTTCTACCCGACCACTCGACTGGACGATTGGTCTGGACAAGGAGCGAACTAAAGTATTTGTAAAAAAAATTTGCACATTCTTACTCTTGTCTTGCTTCGATTTTATTTATTGCTTACAATTTTCATCTAAGCGAAAACATTCATATTGGAGTGAAACGGTCGGCGTCAGAACGTGAAGTGGGCGACTTTCATATACCGTCGGTGAGCAGGAGATATAGAGA
The DNA here is from genome assembly GCA_945643635.1 of Allodiplogaster sudhausi. Taxonomy (NCBI): domain Eukaryota; kingdom Metazoa; phylum Nematoda; class Chromadorea; order Rhabditida; family Diplogasteridae; genus Allodiplogaster; species Allodiplogaster sudhausi. The sequence continues at coordinate 252,143 of CALZFC010000261.1, read as the reverse complement.
CAGAAAAATGCAGACCAAAGAAAGAGAGAAATGGATAAAGGAGAGAGGTCTCGCGCAGCTGAATGGCAACACCCGCGGAATCATTACCCAGCAAGAGAAGAGAGAAGCCAGTGGGGGGAAGGGGGAAGCTGTACGGGCCATATCATCAGTGTCCATTATCGAGTGCGGAGGTAGCAGCCCGACCCTCCCCTTGTCACCCTCCACATTCATCTTTCATGAGATGTGTGCAAGGAGAACACGTACGTATGCCACCAGGAAGCCGAGGCCAGAAGAGAAAAAAGAACTACTCCGATTCATGCGTAAGAGAGCGGATCGCTTTCATCTCATTTCACCTTTCATAAACGTAATCTTACCGAAAGACACCTCAACCTCGTTGGAATGCAACCCCCAATCATTAATTCGCATTAACGCCGCCACAACCATTAGAGTATTGCCCGACGGGCCGGGCCGGCCCAAAATTTTTGGGCCCGTTAGCACCTCTGGTCCAATACTAATGCAAAAGTTCAATTCGAGGCATCGGAAAGATTCAGGTTAAAAGGCAAAAGTAAGCAGAGGCAGGTTCGCGAAGCATAAGCTTGACTCCCGAAGGCACACTAGTATTGATAAAAACAAATATAAAACCAAATCATACTCTTCCATGTTTCTATGGACAGATTCCTAATCAGGTGGGAACATGTGAACAGGACCCGATAAGGACAGAGATAAGCTAGGATTATTAGAATCCCGCTAGTGCCAGGATGATAGATCGCACTTATCCCTAATCGGAAAGATTGATTTTACGGAAACAGATTCATATTGAGAAGCAGACACCTCTGGGAAACCAGACATTAACTAACTGAGAAATACTTGAGGGAATGCTGGCCGATTCAGCAGGAGCAGAAGCATCACTATGGCAAAAGTGACAAGGTGGCCTCGTCTGCGAGTAGGAGAAGGTGACGGGAGGGACCAAGAGAGGCGTTGCCTACACGCAACCCAAGATCTGTGGGGAAGAGTGGGAGAGGGAGGGAAGAGAAGACGCGCCTTCTCAACACCTCAAGGGGTCTTCTTCGGCTCATCCCCTTGTGGTGATGTCCACCTATTTCAACGGAAAAGGCAAGAAGAGGAAGAACGAGCGAAATCCTTAACAGGGGAGGAGCAAGCAGAAGCACTCCTATGAGGAAAGTGACGAACACACCACGCTGCATCTCAACTATAGACCAGCAGTAAACCTTCGCGTCATTCAGAGTATGTGAAGATAGACGAGTCGAAGAGGGGACAGACAGTGAGATCGAGAAAGAGAGTGAGAGAGTGAGAGAGAGAGTGAGAGAGAGAGAGTGAGAAAGAGAGTGAGTGAGAGAGAGAGTGAGAAAGAGGGCGAGAAATAGTTAGAGAGAAGCCACAGAGACAGGACAGAGAAATAGGAGTAACAAGACTGCGCTTGAACAGAGTGGAAACAGCATTTCCCGCCGCCTTCAAAAGGCCAGCAGAAGTAGTCGCATAAAGGAAAAAAAAAACGAATGAAAGACAACTACATAAGAAAAGAAACACAATAATCGCATCCATAAGAGAACGCAGATAGAGAGAGCGAGAGAGAGAGAGATAGAGAGAGAGAGAGGGGGAGAGAGAGAAGACAGAAATCACGACAGAGAAGATAGATATAACCCAACTATCGCTCTTTCTCTCTCTCTCTCTCCCTATCCTCCCTCCCTCTCTCGCTCTCCATCTCTACCTCGATCTCTCCTCTCTATCTCCGCATCCGGAAGGAAAAGAAGCGGCACCTTAGGATGCAACCGGGTGGAAACCGGCCAGTCCGACTGAGAGACTGGCAGAGAGATATTCGCTCGCTTGGGAAGCAGAGTACAGCGGACACGCCGAGGGGTCGGGAAGGATATGTTTCATGAATACATCAACAATTCGCGGTGCAGCAAAAAAAAAGAAGCCAAAGCGCCGCAGGCAGGCGGCAGGATCAATGGAGGAGTCCTACAAATTCATTGGCGGTAGTGCTAATGACACGTACTAAACAATTACGCACTTTTTTGAAGACGGCTGGTACACCAAGTGCTGAAGTGAAAGATCCTGTGCAGGTAAAGCGGGTGTAGCATGGGCTTAGCCTTGCAGAGGAAGGGAGCCTGCAGCGTTCAGAGGAACGACCGGAAGTCAGCAGCCACAGAGGAGATCGTGCTCCTCCCGCGGTTGTGGGAGATGAATGAAGTCTCCGGGTACAGCCATTCCAGGTGACCAGGCAGGCAGGTAGCTTCAGACACGCAAACAGCCTTCTAGCTCCGCCCAGCATATCCATGTTCGTGAGCAGAGGGGAAGGCGAGAGAGGGAGAGTGAGACAGAGAGAGAGATAAAGAGACAAAGAGAGAGAGAGAGAGAGAGGGAGAGAGAGACAAAGAGAAAACGAGTCCACGCTGCCCCTGGCGACACGCCATCTGCCCTCCACCCTCGCTACACCCTCACATCAGCTCTTCTATCTTCCTTTTTCCCGCCTTCGCTCTCATCCCAAGAATGACACGCCCCCCCCCCTTCAGATAGAGCACAGCACATGTTGACTTTGTTTAGGTCAAGTCATGTTAAACTCAAAGAGGGTAATTTTAAAATGAAAAATACAAACATTAAGGAGTGAACAAAAAAGAAGAAAGAGAGAGAGAGAGAGAGAACCTATAGAGAATTAAGAAAATATGTAACTGACGATTCGTCATCGCTTTGAAAATGGAACGTGAAATAACAATTGAAAGAACACATCCGTAAAGAGAACACGAAAGATTGAATATGCAGTATTGAGCAGAAAGAGCATGGAAAGGAGTGAGAGGACGGCTTTTTCTAGCTTGACATCACTCCAGTCTGAATTGTGTGCATTGCAATGCCAAGAATATCTGGCAGGCTGCCTCATTTGGCGGCTCATTTTCCCTGGAGTAGAAAATTTTGATACTGCAAAGTCAATTGTTCCATTCCCTCTAAGGGCATATATTTCTCACGATTTTTTCTTCTAATAGCCGCAAGATTTTCCAAAGGTTTTCAGTACTTGATAGCGTGATGAGAACTCTTCTAAATATACCAGAAATCCCATATACTCGCTGGTGCAACAAAGGTTGCATCCACGGGTGGGCAAAATCCATCACTCACCAGGCCTGCCCGGGCCGGCCTGCTGTCTATCGGCCCGGATTTAACATTTAAAATCTCAACTGCAAAATCAGTACTGCATTAATGCCAATATCGTCAATGTCTAGCGCTATTCAATATAAAATAGGTAAGGAGAATTAGAACAGATATTGTTAATACAGTTGTGTTTCGATAAATGACGATTTTTTTTATTATGTCAATCAAGTTTAATATATATATATATATATTTTTTTTTTTTGCTTTATGAGCCCGGGACAGTCCATATGCCATATGGGTTAGCCCGATAATTTAAGATAGACCCGGACCGGCCCTAGGGCCCTGGCCGCCACCCTTGGCTACACTAACCATGAAACTCACTTGAGTCCCTATCAAACTCGCCAGAATGTGAGCAGAAATCAAGAAACATAGTTCACAATTTCACAATTATCAAAGGGGATTCTTAAGATAAAAGAGGAGAAGGAAGAGACCAGAAGGATGTGTAGATGTACTTATTGCACTTTTCTAAAGGAAACTGCATTCTTTCAATATATTCAATGATAGAAGAATAGAAGCTATAAGCCACTCTCTTCCAATGGTTTCTCCACCCACGCGAGTCATGAGAATTAAAGAGAAGCTTTTCAAAGGATTGATGAACCTATTCAAAAGGTTTGCCCTTCTACATCATATTCATTCTTTTTATGGCTGTCATCTAATAGTTCTAACACAAAGGCAACGCTTCAAACGCCTTCGAATTAATTCCGATGAAACTAAGTTAACGGAATTGGGTAGAACGTATATTCAACGCTTAAAGCGATCCACAAGAAAATCGAGGATTATTGAAGAAAGACACCGCGTGACCTGAAATAAAGCCTCTTTTGGCAGGAGAATTCAAGCGACAAACAGGATAATCTGAGGAGGAGCTTTTCAATCTTGAAATAAACCTCATAAACCTCCACCCTCAACTCTTACAGGAAAATCAAGATTATTAATAACTGTTGTACACCGTTAATCAGAATATAAAAAAAAAATTCCTACTAAGAACTCAAAGTATTACACGATGGAGTTTTTTTTTCCGCGTGCTTGCCGAGTAGAAACGAATATACATTATTTACACCTGATTTAGCTATATCTCGTAAGGGAATTAAACAAACTGGCGAATTAAATTGCATTGGTTTATCTTACTATTAAGCATAGGCTATAACGGAGTTAGAGAAAGGGGCAAATCCCATTTTCATAGAATAGCCAGTGAACGTCCATCTTCGCAGAATCAATCCTTGCGGAAGCCGCCCTCACATCCGCTTGAACATTTACAAACATCCATGAGCATCTCTCATATGAAACGTAAAAAAAGAAAGCGCTTGTAATATTAAAAAAAGCATAATCTCTGCCAAGTACAGAAACGTCACTAGAGATTGAAGTCCAGGACACCTCGAAGCTTCACATTATCCATTTCTGCTGCGGGAAGAAAAGTCTCATAGGATTTCGCACGGAGATCTCTCACAAAACGAATAATTATAAACTACTCAACACTCTTTACAGAACATTGATCTCTCATGAAGGATAAAATCACTGCATTCCAATAATAAATTTTTGCACTGCTTTCATGTATGTACATACATATGTGAGAATTTATGCATACGTTCTTTTTCACGACAGGAGGTAAAATAATGGAACTACACACTATGGCCTGGTGAATTCGTACAAAGCAAGTCTCATTTCCTGCCATTTCAAAATAAAAGTGCAGACATTGGTTGTAAAATGTTGTTCAGCAAACAAGCAGCCAAATACGATCATGTGGACAAAAATTGACCGCACTACAACCCAGGCAGAAGCAGAATTAACACTTCTTAAACAAGCAGCGGAAACCGGTAACAACAGTTAAAACATACGTGGAATGCGGGCTTTCTGGCTAGCGCGCTAAACCATTGCAGAGGCCCCTGCTGACTGTCCCTCTCCTCCACGGCCAGATGCAACCACCAGATTGTCATCACCGTACATAATAGATAAAGCAAGGTGTGGAAAGGGAGAGAGAGAGAGAGAGAGAGAGAGAGAGAGAGAGACATAGAGAGAGAGAAAGGGAATGAAGTGAGATGAAGACAAGCCTTGGAGAAGCAGAGCACATTTTTGTTTTGGACATGACGTAGCAGCGGGCTGATGACAGATTCCCTTCCTTCCTCTACAAGGCCCCTTTTACAATGCCGAATTGTCTAGTCTTTACATTTTTCGTGATTCTTTAGCTACATTCAACATTCGGGAAGAACCTGAATAACGTCGCTGCACAACTTTATACTCAGTCATATAAACGAAGCTAACAGGAAATATGCTAACATACCAGCACAAATATTTCTCGAAAGTCTAGTATTCTGGAAGGATTGTTCTTCTGTTCTGCTATCCTTTTTGGTTGCTATACAGTGAACATGGTCAGGTGCACGACTTCAGGCTGCAGGAGGGAGTTGAAAGTCGAAAAATGCCATTTTCGGTCAATAATCAATTTATTGGGAAATTTTTCGTGGAAAAAATTACAACATTTTTCTCTGATGCCGGAAGGGGGGGGGGGTCAATACAGCGCATGCACCGACTTGTTCAACACTGTTGATATGGCGCTGTAATCTTATGCCTCTTATGCCACAAGTTGTAAACACTGCCCATTTACTACGACTTGTTTTGAATCCAGAAAAGTTGTCAAGAGCAGTAGTGAAGCAAGCCGACACGTGATAGGCAAAGTCCAGAATAAACTTACAGCCCGAGTGGTAACAGTTTTCACTCTCATTTACAGCTCAATTATCACTAGCTCAGAGTAAAATTACATTCGCCAAAATTTTTTTTCTTTCCTCGAGAAAGCGTGCTTCAGAACCATCAAATGATCTTCAAGGAAAAAGAACTGACCGATAACTTGGCCTCCGATTAAGCTGTTCTCGCCTCTTCCTAGCTTCATCTTCGCTCATCACTTCTTCTCCACCGTTTTGCTGAAAAAGAGAATAATATCACAAAAATAAATCATTAGAAAGAAATTCAAACTCATTGACATGATTAAATAAATTAAATTCCTCCTAATGACTACATGATTGACCTTAAGGAAAAGCATCTTCAAGGCAGTGTCGTATCCAAGCATGGCAACAGAGTTCAGCTCTGCACACCAAACCCAGCAGAAATTGGAAAATCCAAGCGGCAGATTAGAAAGTCTTGTCCTGTTTCCCAGCCAAGTTCCTCAATTTCCGAGCTTCTCAAGAATCTCAAGCCAGAGGGTGAAGAGTGGACATCATCGTGTTCTCCAAGAGAATCCGCGCCAATTACAACTCAAGGATGTCAACAAAATCGAAGCGCGCCGCGACAAATAATAATTTTGATAAAAGGCAATACAATCGCACGGAGCTTGGATTTGTAGGCCAGAGCGAGGGAAAGGAAGGCAAGCACAAATATATGCCGCCGGTAGACATTCAATGTTTTTGCTCACGATATAAAATTAATAATTTTGAAGCTGAATGCAATACAGAATACGGCAAGTTGAAAATCTCCTTGGCAAAATCACTTATTTGCTCTCGTAAGAACAGATACCTAGGATATTAGAAAATGAAAAATATGCACAGAGCTAAATTTAGTGACATCAGATATCTTTATGTAAAACCAGAGAGGATTTCAGCATAGATTTACAATAATGCCCCAACAGAAAAAGAACGAAGGAACTAGCATAGACCGAATTTAGACAAAGACAATGGAAACGAGAAAAAAAACGCAGAATTATACAAAAGGAGTAAAGGTGAGTGGCACTCGGAGAACTGGATCATGTGCCATGTCCTCGATAAACCCCAATATAAAAGAAAAACTGGAAGAAGACAAATTAGCTGCAAGGATGGAAACTTCAAGGTGCAGTTGTTTTCCCTATACACCTCTACTTAATCAACTACAAAAAAGCACACGACTCGAAAACTGTGTGACTGCGCCAGACTAACAAACACGATCTCACTAACTTACTAGGGTATGTTAATGAATGAGGGTCAGTGTCAATCAGATTAAGAGTATTCAAGTTAAAGATCTGACATATACGATGCGAGAAAAGAAGCAAAATCTAAGAGCAGGATTCGCAAGTTTTTTTGTTCAATAAAGAGCAAACAATGGCTGCTTCACCACCAAGCGAGTTTCATTCCACAGCAGTTTGGAACTCTCCATTTCCAGCTGTTCCCATCAAGCCTCTTCGCACCACGTGCATTTTCCCATTCCTCGGTCCTCTCTCTCTCTCTCACTCTCTTCTTACAATGGGGATCATCATCTCCACAGCCCTTTCGTTTAAGCTCCAGTGGAATTCGTAAAGAGCGGCGTCTATGAGAACAGTGAAGAGGCGAGAGTGAGGGAGGGGAGACTAGACACAGAAAGAAAGAGAAGAAATAGAAGGAGAGAGAGGCAGTGCGATAAAGGATGCGTGAAGGATTTGTTTGGCATCGCCCGATAGGCAGAACTATTTATTCCAAATTGCTTTAAGGATTTTTTTAAAGAGTGTGGTTGTCTACTTAAATAAATAGGCGACTAACAATAAGGAAGACGAAGAGTGATCATGGTAAAAGATTTACCACGAATAAGGAAAACATGTGAATTTCCACGTCAATTCTATAAAACAAAATTTCACACACTTATACTATTTGAAGACATTGCCCAGATAACTCTTTTATGAAAGGGCAATGCAGAGTGTAGAACAGGTATCCAGTGAAGGAAAATTATGAAAGGGAATGACGCTAACGGAAAAAAGTAATAAAGCGACAAACGATTCAGACTGCCAGCCAGTGTTCCGGCGCATCGGTGAAGGATTCAGTGTAACATACTCTACTCATAGTCACAAGCTAAAAAATAAGACAAATAGTTCACAAAGAGTAGGTAACCTTAATGCCGCTTAGGCAAATACCTGGTTAGAAAAGGCAGCATTTCTGCAGTAACTGTAGCTCATGAATGCAGGGCAGACAGACTGACAACGAATTTCAAATTCCGGGATCGAGGATGAATGAATCATCGAAATAGGAAAAAAAATACTTTGCCAAAAACATAAATGGCTACTCAATTTAAAATATATAAGAAACAAGTGCGTCACCTGGACGAATATTTAAGAAGCGCAATCCGCGCAATTGAAGGAATAATGTGGGGGAGAGCATGAGTAGTAAAAGAGAAGTGGCAAATTGATAGCTCATGGACACGAGAACCGAAGACAGCAGGTGATTTGGAAATCAGAAGAGAATGAAGAGAGAAAGGGAAACGGAATCGGGATGAGTTATTCCGTAGCGGAATGTAATCCGCATTCCTTGATGAAGACTCAACAAAGTGGGAAGAGCTTCCCTCGGTGCTTCGGGCAGATGAGAAAACGCAGAGAGGAAACGACGGTTAAGTCCCTCTCAGCCGCAATTTTGATATATCTTACGTACATGCGATAATCTGCCCTTCCTTCTCATGCTCGCTGCCAAGAATCAGACAGAAAGAAAATCACGAGGGGAAGGGAAAGAGAATGAAAAAGGGAGAAGAGATTAAGACAGGGGGAGAAACGAGTGAGAGAGGGAAAAGCACATCAGCTGAATGATCAAAGAGAATAAGGAGGAAACGAAAACGAGATTCTGTTCTCAAATAAGCCAGACTCATTGTACCAAAAGCTAAATATGCATAGTTAGCTATTTCGGATTTAAAGAAATATATCAACAGATATTAAAAGCGAACAGAAAGATTAAGATCCTACTTTTCATGGTAAGATAGCGAAAAGATAGGGGGAAAAGCTCCGTCGAAAATACGAAACGATAAACGTGAGAAAAGAAGACAGCGAGAAATTACGCAGTAGACATGATGACTTTCTCCATCTAACGACATTTCACGCTCCTTGTTCTCTTCACTGCGCATGGTTCTCAATTAACTCCTTGTTTTGACAACCGGTAGGAATGAAAATTCAATAATGGAAAGTGGTGGGGAGAAAAGAAAATAACAAAGCAAAATAATCAACTTCAATTCTCGCAGTTACAAAACAGTAAAATGTTTGATTGAAAATGTAGCGAGCATAGATTCTAGAGTGGTACAGATTGTTTTAGATCAAAAGCCTCCATTCCGGGTCCGGGTTAAAAAGCTACAGTCTCTTTTACAGACCCATCTTGATTTTGCATCGCCTCGGAGCCATACCCCACCTAAATTTTGATGTAGAAATTCTGTATTTAGCTTGCAATGCGGGCTCCAAACGGTCCCACCACCCTGTTTTCCTAAGCAGTCGAGAGTGGCATTTATCCCATGTTACGTGAACCAAACGAAAACTTCGACCTGCTTTCAAGACACATAGATTACATGTATATCCTGCAGGAGCTCTCATCAGCGAGTCAATTAATATACACGGCAGTTCAATGTGTAACAAAAGAAGCTTCAGCCTTCAAATCCATCCCGAGTAAACCATGCGGATTAATGCAAATATTCCAACACATATTCGAGACGCACTACCAATAGATATGTTCAAACGCACTTAAATAAAGGAAGAAAAATGGAATGAAGAGAACGAGAAATGCAGGCAGATACTATGATTTTGTGGAGGGACGAAAGAAACAAAGAATGAGGGAGTAAGAAGAAGTTTATAGGGAGGAGAAGAGAGATCGGAACAAGAACGACGGAGAAGAAAAGACGGAGAAGAAAATTCAGATATCGAGAAGCGATAGAACATGTGAGGAAGAGAGATGGACGAAAGAGAGAAATGGGCAAAAAAGTTACGAAACGGTTCCCACATCAATAAGCCGAACGAAAGCGAATAAAAAAGAACGAAACCTGTGCGAGGCAACCAAATGAGAATTAAATTAGCAGAATATAGAGAAAAAAACCTCGATAGAAACACCAAAATACAACTGCGAGAAAAGAAAAGATGGACTAGCTTTTCTTTTCTCACAACAATCTGTTAGCGCGTAACAGCTATGAAACTAAATGATCGGATCAAGATTCTCGGATCCATCTCGCATACCATTGGAAAGGGATAATAAGATGACTCATCAGCCGGAGTGCACTCACGACCCGCAATGTACAGAAAGCACGAAAGAACCATTTAAAAACCAACTCGGCAACTTGTCAACTGATCGCGTTTTCATAGTCTTTGTAATCTTGTAAACACGGTAATCAAGCCAATGTTAAACTGCACTTTGATTGTTCTTCTATTCGTCGTTCAAAAATCGTTTAAATGGACACACTATAAATGATTTTGGAGGGAGGAAATGCTAAAATGCCATGCCGCGACGCGTCAAGTACGCGTTGCGTTCGCGTTTCCTCTTATAAAATTCTACATTGACCGGCAAATGGATTTCAGACTTATATCAAGTTTCTGCAAAATATCACAATTTCTAGTGTGTTTGAACACAAACACACAGCTCTGTCAGCTAACACACATTCTCTGGGAAAGGGCGCCAATCCGCGCACTATAAATGGATCAAAGTGGGGTTTGAAGCACCGTGTAAACAAAATAGAACAGATTCTCGCGAACTAGGGGCGCAGTAAAAGGCTAAGAAAGCATCAATCGCTGACATTACCTCATTCAAAATAATAAAAGCTGATTAAATCCTAACACAAGACATTTCAATTCCATGAATGTCTAATTTGTAGGAACTGGCAAAAATATGAAGAAAAAAAAAGGTGAATTCACGTTTCGGTAGTGCTACACCTCAGAACTAAACGATATTTCGCAGAACTGAAATACAAAGGCACCGATGCGGAATGAAGACCAATGAGACTCTTCCAGGTAGAGGCCAGTTTACAATCCCATAGGTGCTCAACTCTTTGTAAACTATATATACATATTACTTGAGAATCTTGAGGATTTGAATAAGCGTTTCACTGCTTCAGGTCATTCTTCGCTACTAAACAGCATGTTTAAAAGGGATATTAATTCCAAATCCTTTTCGTATAATCCATGCAAAGCGGTCAGCTGGAGAACAAAAGTATTTAAACGATTTAGTCAAGTCCCCAAGTGGGGATTGCACAACAAGTAGAATTAGCTTACAAACCCCCCACTCTTAAATAAGCAAAAAAGATGTCGCATTATCACTCGGCCATTCCATTCCAGAAGGAACAAGTGGATAGAGTTAGGAAGCGATAAATGGAAAGAGCCTGAAAAGGGGAGAATGGAGAGTGGGAGAAGGGGCACCTGGCAAGGGAGAGCCGCCCCTGAGGGCACATGCTTCAAGAAGCATTCTAGCTGCAAATAGCACGTACGAGAAAGACACGAGTTGGAAAGAGAATGTACCGAGTCAAAGAGACGGAAAGAGGCAGACAGAGTGGCAAACGGAGACAGAGAGGAAAGGAAAGGAACTCGAGAGAGATAGAGATAAAAAGCATGGAAAGGGACTACCCTTGGCACCCCGAGGCAAAGGCGCGAAGAAGGCCCGGCCGGCAGCTGGAAACACCCCTCCCCCTGCATGTTTTAACGCCAGGTCCAGGAGGAAACGGTGAGACAGAAAGAGTGAATGCGAGCGAAGTAAAAGATGGAAATGGAAAACTTCCGACAGATTTTAAGCAACGGGGAAAAAACTAACTATTCACAATAAGATTCACAATAACAAAAAAGACACTTTAAAATCGCAAACAATTTCACACAAGGCAAAAGAAATTTAATAGAGCAAATCTTGCTGCGGCGCTACTCCCCATAATGAATTACTGATGCAGCCATGTCTGAAATCCCGAGTAGTTGCATAGACAGACCGAGGCTAAGTGTTATCGAATTCAGGATTATAGAATGCAGCTTTCATTTGGCGATATGTGCCACGGAGTACGGACAGAAGGAGAGAGAGAGAGATTGATGAAGAAAAAGAAGCGATGGACAGAAAGAGAGAACAGAACAGGGCAAGCGGTCTGAAAAGAATCTAAATCTGCTCGGCTAAACGAATTTAGATTTAATGAAGAATTTAACAAGTTTAACATTTGACGTGAAATAATTGACTAACTGTGAACGAGGTAGACAACAGAGGCATACTAATCGAGAATCACTTGCGCTGTCTAAATGACAACCGAAGAGAGACTATGGAAAGGGTGGAGAGTGTGAAGAAGAAAAGAGAAGGAGAACTGGAGAGAACGGAAAGGAACGATGGCAAAGGGCCTGCCTTCTTCAAGCTCGGCCGTTCAGAGGTTGCGTCTCTCAAACAGGAAGGTAACGAGCAAAGAGAGAGTGCAGAAATGGAGAGGGCGTTTAGACGGTAAGATGGAAGCAATGAAGGCGACTCTTTCGTTCCATTAAGAGGAGGGGTGAAGAGAAACAAAAAAAGAAAGGACACGATCGGTAGCATCTGTTGTGCTACCTGATTTGGAATGAGTAATTCGCGAGGAAGAGAGAGAGAGAGAGAGAGAGAGAGAAGAAACGAGAGAGAGAGCTCTGTTGAAGAGAAGACAGAGATGATTAGCAGGAAGGTCGTATGACCACAGTGCAGCACATGAGGAGGACGGATTAAAAAGGAAGATACCACAAGCGGAATTCGATGGGAGAATTCAAAGCAAGAACATCACAGAATAACAGTAGAAAATCCCAAAACAATTCATGTTCTACTCCTGAACAACAAAACCCTCCCACCCGCCTATCTTACATTATGACCACACGAACAGCAAATGAGCAGGGCTGAATATGATAACGAGGTATTTCGCATAAAAATATGTCGAGGCAAATAAGAAATAAAGAATTACTTTCAATGCATCATATCATGAAAGTAACAACATTGACAAGGTTATGAAACTAAGTTGATGTGCGTGCAATTCGTTGCGTTCTTCATAGCTTCTATAGTTCTCTATTCATCTCTTCCACGCCTGCATCCTTCAGCTAGCAAAGATTAGCCAGAATAACCCGTTCTCCGGTGTCTCACAGTCGCTACTTTTCTTTCCTCTCGTTATCTTCACCATAATCACTCGCTCGCTCTTTCTCTATCCAATCCTTTTCCCACCACCTCCCAATACCAGCACAGATCCCATCATCTGTCCCTAACTATTGACTTCAAAAACATGCTCTAATATGATTAATATAAACAGCAATCGTCAAAAAGGCACTTATCGCAACAAGCCTCTATAAACTACTCCCAATCTCCAGACCTTCCACGAGCGAACACTTGCAAGAAGTAAACCAGACTCGCCTAAAAAGGCGGACGGCAAAGCATTACAGCCAAAGTGGCTGAGGCAGCCGCGGCAATGCTATGAAATGCGATAATCATGACCCTGAGGCTCGTTAGTCCGTTCGCGGTTCTAATGTAAACAGCCAATTTAATGAATTCAAATATCTAGACAAGTTCCACCTTACGCCATAGAAAATATTATTTAAAAAAATAAATGTATATGTGTGCGGAGGACGAGAAGATAACTGACGAGGGATGCTGCGGCGGCCTGTAGAAGACTCCCGTTGGTCTGCATCATCCTACCTTCAAGGGAAAGGCTGCCTGAAATGAGAGATAATTTTCACGTCTTCCTATCAGGAAAAGATTCAAATATTCGATTTAAAAAACTGACAAAAAAAGGCGAAGACTGCCGCGTGCCTGTTGGGGTGGTAGAGGTCAACTCCTCGCTTTCTCTCGCCGTCACTTCCCTCCTGCTGTCCCTCTCCTCTCACTCACTCCTCAACTCCTCCATGCACTTACCGGTGCGTGAGCTTTCTCTACAAAAACAATATCGTTACAAAACCGGCCCCGAGAAACTGTTACTAAACAATGCGACGGAATGTGTATGTTATTTGGTGCCAATAACATACACATTTTTCAAGCATGAAGCCAGCAATCAGGACATTTCTATGCTCGATTATGGCTAAACCCGTGTGCATGAATGTAAAGATGCAAACCAAATCGAATTGTGTTCATCGATGAACACGTTAATCGGATTCCGCAAGAACGACGACCAAAGGACAAATTCAGGTCAATCAGGAAACGAGAGCGTGTTGTACTAAGCATCTATACTTGTTTGAAAAGTAGTCACGAACTGCACATTTCTAAACTCCGAGTCCGAATTTTCAGAATAAATCAAACTCAACGATATTGAGGTGAACGAAAACAAAAAAAAAAAGCATTCGCAGGATTCTCTGATGTTTTCATCCTAGACAATGAAAGACTGGCAAATACTAAATCAAAAGCCAAAAATAGTGAAAGATGGCTGGTGACCCCCCCATGTCAATAAAACCAGTACATTGAACCGACGAGCAGATATAGACGATCTTGACTGTTCCTCAAGGCATCAGATCCAACAAAACATCTTAGATGAAATTAATTCGTTATTAGTAATTCAGATAATTTCATCTGGCGCGCACGACCATTCCGACGATAGAGAAGACAACAGACAAAACTGTACTTTCTTTCCTCTTGGCAAGCTAAAGAACAAACAACGGCACAACAGTCAAATCAACGTTGTTTCAGACCAACGAAAGCCACATCCAACTCTTAGAAAATACTATGCCATCTGACACTTTTCCACGTATATATGTATGTATCTATATGTATATACATAAATAAATATAAATATTAATTTATGTATATACATATACATATATTAGTACTAATTGTTAACCAATATGTCTATCTGACCTTATTGCATATCCTTCATCTTTTATAAGTACCCACTTCAAACTTTTTCCTCTTCTATGTTCCCGTTGGCTTTCTCTCTACTACTCGAGAGGAAATCATGAATGTTGATTCAGATGCACAGGAAACGGAGGGGGAAGGGAACAACAGTTCAAGGGTGGAGCACCTCGGAAACCAACGGAAGAGAGAAAAGAGAAATAGTGCCGTGCTCATCAAGAGGGTGGAGACTGCTAATAAAGCGGACACATTCAGATATCCCTGCAATGCCGATAGATGGCTTCTCTCGCATTCTCCTCAGTCTCGTGGACTCGACTCTTCCAAGCTTCATCCTCTAACATACACAGAGTAGAACGGAGTGAAATAAGAGCGAGAGAGAGAGAAAACAGAGAGCGAGAGAGATAAAGAAATGGTGAAAGAGAAACGGAGAACACAACTGATTCATTGAGGGAAGAAAGGAGGATGGGCGGGAGCCAAAGCATAGCCAAACTCTCCTGCTGTCTGAAGCAATCGATGAATACAGCCAATTGGTCTGCTAGGAAGAAGAAAGAACAAAGTAAGAAGAAGGAATGGAGGCAACTGATCACAGTGAGGGAGAGAAGAGCAATAATGGATAGAAAGATGGAGAAAGAGAGGGAAAGTGAAGAGAGAAGAATGCTGGGGAGCATGCACGAAACGAAAGCTGAGAAGAATGAGAACAGGCCCGGTAGTGACAGCTGTGGGGGGAGAACCAGCCATCAAAACATGGTGTATCATGGGGAATACCCCGACAGTGCTGAACAAAAGGTCGGTGCATGCGTCGTGTTGAACTCCAGCCCCCCCCCCCGCGGTCAAGCAACTTCCTGGCGAAAGCGACCACTTTAACGTCAAAAATTTTATGATTGCGCCGCTCATTGGAATTGGAAATTTCCAGCCTACAAGCGCTTAATTTCGGAACAACAAAATAAACACGCGGCAACTCAGCTAAGATTGCCAAATTTTGGCGAAACTTCAAGCTGGAGACAGCTTTGGTATCAAAGTTCAAACACATTTGCTGAAGGTTAAGCTGAATTAAGCTGAATCGCGCATATATTCGCAATCAGTCAATACGACTATTAAAAACGCATCAGACGGGGCAGAGCGCGCAAGTGGCTTGCCAAACATTTTAAATGTCGTGCCACCTGCTGCGAAAAGCACTACATGTTACACGCCTGTTGCCTGAAAAGCAGACATCAACAAGTTGCAGCGGAGCGTGAAGGAAATGCCATCTAAAAAATAACAGACTTGGTCATCCCACGCCGAATAAACACAAGCTTCCTTAAAAGGATATGGATTAAAAAAACAATGAGATAAGTCAAAACAAAACAAGAACATCAAAACACAGCGTAAATGATGGTTCCCGCGAGATGTCCTTTTTTCACTATGATGCTTTGTCGATTCATGCGCTGCACTTGAAACGCCTTGAAGCGCATTGCGCTAATCCAAGCAAGCTGTAATGATTTCACTGGTTAACATTTTTTACGTTCTATATCAAGGGAGCTATTAAAACAATAAATTCTAGTAGCAAAAAATCCGTAATGAAGCAGCAACTGTGTTTGAAGAAATCTTTTCCACATTTCCCTTTTAGTATTCTTGAATTTTACTATTTTAAATTTTTATATTAACAACGTTATTCAGCGAAATGATAACAAAATCTTGAAAAAAAAAGATGAAAAGTCTACTTGCCAGACCCCTTTCTTTGTCTCGGCCAACTTAACGTAAGCTGGCCGCTCTCAATCCACGAACTCTCTTCCAGTGCTGTCTCTACTTCTGTCCATTGCGAATTTCTATGTAAATTGAATGAGGCGTCTTTAGGCGAATGCGCCACGGCAGTGGGTGGCTACTGGGATGCTTACTTGGGCTGCCCAAGAGAGGAAAATGTCAGGGAGAGAGAGAGAGATAGACAGAGAGGCAGAGGGACTGTAAGAAACAGAGGGAAAGAGAGAAAGAAACAGAGGAAGAGAGAGAAACTGAGTTTGAAAGAAACAGAGGGAATGAGAGAAATTTGAAGGAGAGAGAAACAGAAGAGAGAGAGAAACTGAGGAATAGAGAAACAGAGGGAGGGAGAGAAATTATAGGGAGAGAGAAAGAGAGGAAGGGAGAGAAACAGAGGAGAGAGAGAAACAGAGGGAGAGGGCGGGAAAGAGTGTGTGACTGTTTCCTCTCGGGCATCACCGATTGCCGCCTGCACTGGTCTGCCTCCTTGCTAATTTGAAAAGCATAATTGCGTCAACAAAGAAATGTTAAACCAATTCGGCATGTTGGCTTCTTGAGCATCAAAAATGCTTGCAGACTGACGATGAAATTCTTTGTATTACGATCTTGATTTTCTTTTTTTAGATTTTTTTTCCCAGATTAATCCAAAATTCACCTTCAGCAAATTTTTATGTAAGAGTGTTATCGAGTCTACTGCCACCCTCCCCTCCCGGCACTGTCCAATTCCCTCTCCTCTTTTCCCTTTCATTCTTTCTCTCTGTCTCTCTTTTATTCCATCTCTTCTGCTAATCACTTCTCGTTTTCTCTAACTCCTGCAAGTATAACAAGCTGATGATATTTGCTGCATGCGTCATCCACTCTGCTCTCCACCATTATTCGCCTTCTCTCCATACCTTCCTAGGAAGTTCTATCCATATTCGTCTTTATGTCCCTTCTTCTTCATCTCTCCCTCATCTCTTTCAGTCTGCATATCTCTGTTTCCCGTTATCTCTCACGAGTCCCCTGAACCTTCTAAACAAATAGCACCTTCCGGGCGGCCGCCGAAGAGCAGTCCCAGCTGCCAGGCATGACTCCTGGCCAGAATTATTCATGCTGCGCGAGCTTTGCCGCTGCCGCGGGTACTGAACTCTGCTTCTCTTCCCTCCCTCTTTCCTCTCGCTCTCTTGCATTCTCTCTTCAGTCTCTCTACACCCATCTCTTTCTCTATCTCTTTTTTCTGTATCATGTCTAAAAGTATCTCTCTCGCTCACTCTATCTCTCACACACTCTCTCTCTCTCTCTCTCCTCGGTCTGTCTCTTTAATTCTCTTAATTTTGTATTCTCTTTCAGTAAAAATAAGTAGTATGTATGTAATATGAAACAGTGCTTTCGTAAATGACATAAATTTTTGTCATATTTAACCATACCAAGCACTACAATTCGTTTAAACCAACCTGATATACATATATTTATGTATATACAATTTTCTTCTCGCGAGAGCTCTCTCTCTCTCTTTCTTTCTTTCTCTCCCTCTCTCTCTCTCTCTCTCTGTCTCTCTCTCTCTGTCTCTTGTCTCTTTGTCTATGTCTCCTGCTCTCTTTCTCTCTGTCTCTCTGTCTCTCTCTGTCTCTCTCTGTCTCTTGTCTCTTTGTCTCTGTCTCCTGCTCTCCCTCTACCTCTCCCTCTCTCTCTCTCTCTCTTTCTCTCTCTCTCTCTCTCTCTCTCTCTCTCTCTGTCTCTTGTCTCTTGTCGCTTTGTCTCTGTCTCCTGCTCTCCCTCTCCCTCTCCCTCTCTCTCTCTCTCTCTCTCTCTCTCTCTCTCTCTCTCTCTGTCTCTTGTCTCTTTGTCTATGTCTCCTGCTCTCTCTCTCTCTCTCTCTCTCTCTCTCTGTCTCTCTCTCTCTCTGTCTCTTGTCTCTTTGTCTTTGTCTCCTGCTCTCCCTCTCCCTCTCTCTCTCTTTCTCTCTCTCTCTCTCTCTCTCTCTCTCTCTCTCTCTCTCTCTGTTTCTTGTCTCTTTGTCTCTGTCTCCTGCTCTCCCTCTCCCTCTCCCTCTCTCTCTCTCTCTCTGTCTCTTGTCTCTTTGTCTATGTCTCCTGCTCTCTCTCTCCCTCTCTCTCTCTCTCTCTCTCTCTCTCTCTCTCTCTCTTGTCCCTTTTGTCTCGGTCTCCTGCTCTCTCTTCTGAATATAATCAACTGGATGGATTCGGCAATTTGTATTCTCTATCTGCAAGCTTCTGAATCTGTTTCTCCTGTCGTACATTAACGCTTCTCAACTGTTTACTTTCCGCTGCATCTTTCTAGTCTTTCTCTCTCTCTCTCTCTCTCTCTCTCTCTCTCTGTCTCCCCCTCTCTTTCACTCATTCACTCTCTCCCTCTCTTACACACTCCCACACTTTCTTTTCCTAGTAAAATTCTCTTTCACCCTCATGTTCTTTTTTCTCTCAAAATCAAATAAGAAGATAACCTCGTTCAGCCATTGTAGGCATTCCGTTATGTAATAGCTAACATGTGCCAAGCTGCATCTTATGTTTCATTTCTTCCCCGTTCTCTCGCACTCTTTCTTTATCTGTCTTTTCTCTTGCCTTGTATTTTCTCTTTTGGACTATGTAACTACATCTGACACGAACAGTCATTCCTCTCTTACTTCCCTCTCCATCTCTCCTCTCATTCTTTCCTGCTTCCCGTACACTCTTTCTCTGACTCTCTTGGATGTCTCTCCTGGAGGCATTTTCTTCCGTCGATGACCCTCCCTTTCTCTTATGTCTTCTACTTCCTTCCTTCCAGTCTCTTCAGATTATTCATCTTGTGCTCCCTCCTCGGCTATAACTCTCGCCTTCTTCCATTTTTCCACTTCTTGTGCAGCGAGAGGAGGGAAATGAAGAGAGAAAGAGAGAGAGAGAGAAAGCGAGGAGCGAGAGAGAGAGAGAGAGAGAAAGAGAGAGAGAAGAGCATGGTCTATAAGAGAAGGGAAGGAAATATGAAGGAAAGTGAAAAATCGACGCCGAAATGAAAGCGACGCCGCTTTTTGTCCTCAGCCATTCTCTTCTTTTCCGACTTCATATTTCAGTTTCTCCATTCTCAATTTCCAAATCAAATTATATTCGTTTACTCAGAATATGCAGCTGATTTTTGCAGAAAAGCATCAAGTACTTTTGTTAAATTTTCAATGAATTTCATATGTAGTTCAGGTATCTCCTTCTCTATTCTCTCTCTCTCTCTCTCTTTCTCTCTCTCTCTCTCTCTCTCTCTCTCTCTCTCTTTCATATTATTTCTAATGCTTTTCCCCTAAGCATTTCATTTTCGAGCCTTCACCACTTCTCATACATGCCGAGTGGTCCAGAGAGGAATATTGTTTTGTTGTCGGGAGTGGAGGGAGCTGCAGCCCTTCGGCTGTAGCAGACTCCCCCCTGTCCTTCTTCTTTCCTCTTTCTTTCATTTCTCTTCATTTCCATGCTCGAGTTGCTTTGAATTGATAGATGCTTCTTCATATGCTGCCCCTCATACCGTTTTGAACCTGTGTCATCTTCCGTTATACTTACATATCTCCAAATATTATTAGCTTCTATAATCCTACAACAATTTTAACAACATTCAATAGCAAGAGTGAGAAGGTAAGCATAGAAATAAGAACAAGGGATCATTGATAGGAATCTGAATTGAATAACAGTTCATATTCTGGAGCCAGGAAAACGACACTTTACAACGGCGGTATATGACATTTCAATTAGCCTTGTTCCAGGTGAACGCAATCTCCGGTGACTTACGCCCATGTACATA
This sequence comes from Allodiplogaster sudhausi, assembly GCA_945643635.1. Classification (NCBI taxonomy): domain Eukaryota; kingdom Metazoa; phylum Nematoda; class Chromadorea; order Rhabditida; family Diplogasteridae; genus Allodiplogaster; species Allodiplogaster sudhausi. Next base: position 232,047 of record CALZFC010000261.1, on the reverse strand, counting down.
CATATGTTTCGCCCTGCCTACTCCTCCTCACTCTCTTTCTCTCCACTCTCGACATCACCTTTTGCCATCTTCCCCGGGTTTCACCCATTCTATCCCTTGCCACTGCAGAATGGAAGGGCATGGAAGAGCTTATTGGCTGCTTTTGAAGCGAAGAGAACAGTGAAGCTCATCTCTCTCTCTCTCTCTCTCTCTCTCTCTCTCTCTCTTTCTCTCTGACAATCTCTCTCTCTCGCTCCCTCTCTCTTTCTCTCTTCACAATTCATACTTCTTTTATCTTTCTTTCTCATTGTCTCTTCGTTTTCAATTATTCCTCCCTTGCCGCTTCTTTCTGTCCCCCAGGACCATTCACCCGCTGCTTCTTTCTCTGCTAGCAATCTCTTCCAAGCAGGACCTCACCAGTATTCATGTCTGCCATCCTATTTTCCAATAGCTTCCCATCACTTTCTTTTTTTCTGAATTCAATTTCACCACTTTCTCGTTTCTTTCCTCGGAATCCTTAGAGAGAACCTCTTCCAATACATTTTGCCCCTTCCTTTTCTCTTCCTTTCTTCTTGAGACGCATGCATCTCATAAATCTTCCCCGTTATTTCTTCGATCACTACTTCTCCTGTTTCATTGCTAAACTATGTCGATACAAGCTTGTCTCCATCCTGGTCTACTCATATTCCGATGTCACTCCTACTCTATTCATGAATTGAAGAGTACGGAAACTTTCGTCCCTTCTCAAAATTTGAACTTTCTCCCATTGCCAGTTGCAGACGTCGTTTTCTATTGTTTGTGCCGAGACTCTCACCGTGCTCTCACAGCTCCTTTCGTCTGCTTCTCGTCCTACTCTCTCACTTTCACACTCTCTCTACTCTCACAGCTCCTTTCGTCTGCTTCTCTTCCTACTCTCTCACTTTCACACTCTCTCTACTCTCACAGCTCCTTTCGTCTGCTTCTCTTCCCGCTCTCTCACTTTCACACTCTCTCTACTCTCACAGCTCCTTTCGTCTGCTTCTCTTCCCACTCTCTCACTTTCACACTCTCTCTACTCTCACAGCTCCTTTCGTCTGCTTCTATTCCCACTGTCTCTTTCTCCTTTCGTCTGCTTCTCTTCCCACTCTCTCACTTTCACACTCTCTCTACTCTCACAGCTCCTTTCGTCTGCTTCTCTTCCCACTCTCTCTTTCTCCTTTCGTCTGCTTCTCTTCCCACTCTATATTTCACAATCTCTCTTCCCTCTCCATCTCTCTTTCTTTCTCGCTCTCAGAATTAGTAGCGACATCGAGGGACTCCGAGGTGGACTGAGTAGGCTTCCAGGGGCAACGCGCGGATATGTCGGGCAGAGAATGTCTAAGAGCCTCGCCTTTTGGAAGAAGCGCCCGGAGGGCAGATGCTTTCTTCTCCTGTCCCTCTCACTTTCTCCATTCTCTTTCTCCTTCTGTCGCACTCTCTCTTCTCTTTCTCTCTCCTTTCCTTCTCTTTCCCTCATGCCTCTGGTTACTCTGCCAATTCGGGCGCTGCTCAAGAAAGAAGAAGCTCTTCCGGGGCATAGCTACCTCTCTTCTCCATCCCCTCTTCGTCGCCATTCTCTCCACTCTGGGATCAATTGTGACATCATTACAACCACTTTATTCTTGCTTAATCTGTGATGAAACGAGAAAATGCCAAATCAATGTTATATATATATATATATATATATATATATATATATATATATATGTATATATGTATATGTGTGTGTACATAGAAAGTTTCATCATCAAATATACATATGTATTTGTAAGATGAAAAGTCATTTATCTATTCGTCAATTAGACAGCGTAGGACGAGTGTATGATATTTGTATGTATGATGGAAGAATTGATCTGCTGCCTCTTTTATTGATTCAAAAGAATAGATAGATGAGAGGAGTGCGGAAAGCCATGAAAAGGATAAGCAAAACTGAGTTGAAATGGCAGGCCGAGTTGCTCCGTCATTTCCTCTGACAGGTGACTCTCTTTTTCTCTGGATCTCTTCCATGCAATGTCTTTCTCTGTCTGCGCTCTCCGTCATCCTTCACGGTCTCATGCACTCTCTCTTTCTCCATCTTCCTCGCTTTTCTCTGAGGATGCCGGCCAGTTCGCTGCCCCAAACCCAGAGTCTCATCTATCAACAGCCCATGTTCTAAATCTCTAAATCTTTATCTCGGTTCTGCATGTCGCACGCGGTTTGATCTTAATTAACATAAAATCTGTTAAATAGTAACGTAAACTCAAACTTCTGGCTCGTATGGAAATACTTTACTGCTCAACAACCAGGGGTACAAGATCTTTCGGAACTTTCGGAATTAAATGTTAAGTGACACTGCGCCAATTTGGTGCCAATAACATACACATTTTTCAAGCATGAAGCCTAGCAATCAGGACATTTCTATGCTCGATTATGGCTAAACCCGTGTGCATGAATGTAAAGATGCAAACCAAATCGAATTGTGTTCATCGATGAACACGTTAATCGGATTCCGCAAGATCCGAAAGATCCTGCACCCCTGGTTGTTGCTAGTACTGTACATATATGTATTTATGTGACCATGCATGTAGTCTCATGTCAGTGGACAATTTAATTAAAGTAATTTATTAGACATAATCACCGGCTCCTGTGTAATACTCAAGGCGAACTGCAACTTTTCTCGAATAATGACCCAAATTTGATCGAATGATCCAATGAAGAAGAAGAGGAAACTGTGCTTCTGCAGTCAGTGCAATGTCTTCTACATTCAGACACCGAATGCATTGTCTTGCTTAATGGACATCGTGCATCCCATTCTCTCGCCCGTACGTGTATCTGCATCCATATTTCACTGGCACTCGCTCTTCACCGCAGTTATGATCTTCATTTTTACGATTATTACAAAGTGTTCAGTGCATTCCAAGCTTTGCTTCTTCCTTGATTACTTCGTTCCGTCCCCCTCGTTCCTTACAATCTCTCCTCCATCATCCCCCTCTCTAATCGAGAGCTGTTTAAGCCGTTCCCCTGGCTTCTTTTTTTAAATACATAATCTTCAAGCTTTTACAACCAAGTCTCAAGATCAGGGAAACGAGGAGACAGAGGCAAAGATGCTGGGTCAAGAATGGATGTTTGGGACAGATAATGCCAAACCAAAGTTATTTGAAGAGTTAAAGAATATTAATTTACAGTTAGGTTTTGAATATTCATCATTTAATTACTTGTTCAAATTCATTATTCTGTGAATTTTGTGTTAATCATTATGTTGCTGTTATAAAACAAAAATTATTTTAAATATCGATGAAGCTGAGCGATTCTCGAATGTTTGCCCCCCTTTTTTGTGTGGCTGATCTGGATGCTTTTTGCGCAGAAGAAGTTGGTGTTCAGAAGAGAAATAAATTTCCTTCGGCGTCTGAAAACGAGACAACAGTGATATTATAACTTGTCACTTGTCTCCGATAGAAAGCCAGCGGGAGTGTGCGAGTTATTTGTACGTATAACTCTCTTTCTCTCTCTTTCTCTCTATCTCTCTCTCTCTCTCTCTCTCTCTCTTTGTCTCTGCTTCTTTCTCTCTGTCTATCACTTTCCCCTCCACTCTTTCGCTTGTCTACCTTCCTTCCAATTCTCTTTTCTCTATTCCACTCTTCCATGGCAACTCCTGCCTTCCAGCCCTTCCAGTATCCATTTAAATACGTTTTTTTCAGCTGTAACGTCGACTCTCTTTTGGTCTGATTCTCTTGCTTTCCCTCTGACTCTTTCTGCATTTCTCTCTCTCACTCTGACTAATCTCGATATAGCCTCTAATCTTGGGTAAGCCCTGTCCCCTCAGCACTCTTTTCATTTCCATCGTACATCAGCCGGGATCGTCATCGTTAAAATTCGTCATCATCATAATGAAATTTTCAACAAGTGTTATTTAAAAGATTGCCGAATACTATTTGCAGTGACCTTTTGAAATGGAATTCAAGTGACCAGAGATGTGACGAGAAAAAAAAGGATGGATTAAAAATAAGAGAGAGAGAGAGAAAGAGAGAGAGAGATGGAGATCTCTCTTCATAGTTTGAGAGAGATGGAGAGAGAGAGAGAGAGTGAGAGAGAGAGAGAGAGTACGAGAGTTCTTTCCTCACGACTGATCGGTCTGATTAGTGGCATTAACAGAGTGTAATCTGTATTAGCTTCTTCTTTTCTCCTTATTCTTACTTTCTGAGACAGCGTTTCCACTCCTCCTCGCCTATCATCTTCTTCTTATATTCCTCCGCGCCTTTCGCATGCAGCTATGTATTGTGATCTCAACGCGGAGAGTAATTAAGCTATGAACTCACCACAATCTCTCTCTCTCACTCCCTTTCTCTCTTTCTCTTTCTCTCTCTCTCTCTCTCTTTCTCTCTCTCTCTCTCTCGTTTAGTCTAGCCGATGCAGCATTTGAAAGTAAAAATACCTAATTGTATGTATGTATATTTGTGGAGAGACTGAAATGTATATATATATATCTATATATATATATATATAGATATATACATATATATATATATATATACATATATATATATATATATATATATATATATATATATATATATATATATATATATATACTATATGTTTTCTGAAGTGAAGAAGGAGAGAGGCAGTAGAGAGAGAGAGAGAACATTGAAAGAGAAAACAAAGTGATTGAGGGAGACAGAGCTGACGGGAAAGAGAGGGAGATAGAGAGAGAGAGAGAGGGAGAGAGAGAGGGAGAGAGAGGGAGAGAGAGAGGGAGAGAGAGGGAGAGAGAGAGAGGGAGAGGGAGAGAGAGAGAGAGAGAGGGAGAGAGAGAGGGAGAGAGAGAGAGGGAGAGAGAGAGCAACAGCAAGAGCAAAAGCAAATATTTGAGCAATTCATTCCTCAGTGCTCAGGTCAGAGCGGCCGCTGCCTTCACTCTGACAAGATAGAGTGTATAAGTTGGAGAGTTGGTTATGACGGAGAGCGAAGAGAGAGTACGAAAAGCAGAGAGGAAAAAGGCAATGACGGATTCAGAGAGTGCTCTGTCGAAGGTTATGAACAGTGGAGGGAAGTGACAAAAAAAAGGAAGCCTAGAGAGGAGAGAGAGAGAGATAAAGAGAAAAGGAATAAGATGGGATAAGAAATCTACGAAGGGCCAAGACTATTGAAAGAAGTAAGTAAGAAGGGACACAGAAAAATGTCGCCGGATTTTGAAAGGAAGGAATTTTGAACAAGCTACGGACCTCATCTTGCTAAGTAACTAATTGTAAGAGTTACATATATCGATTCCTCATGAGCATCTTGCAATTTATTTCACTTTTAATCGAAAAGATGCCAAAAAGGTGTGAATGGAAAGCGCTTGCGAGCACATTCATATTCCATGCTGAGGGTGAAATGAAGAAGATGAAGAAGTTCCTCCTCCGAGGGAAAGAGACCACCCCAAGGAGAATGGAGATCAGGTGTTCCGACTATTGCTGGCTGCCCAGCTCCTCATATCCACCCTCCCTCTCCCTTCTTCTTCTCTCTCTTTCTCTCTTCCCTCTCTCTCTCTCTCTCTCTCTCTCTCTTTGTTCACTCTTTCTCATCTAAACAGCGTGCCTGAGGCTGAGTAGACAATCGGTCTCTTTGTATTGATTGATCTCGCCTCTATCTCCTCTTGGCATACACAGGTGCGCCCTATTGGGGGGAGCACGCTTATCACTCCCCTGGGAAGAGAAGACCGTCCCTTCCCGTCAAGCCTCACAAAGCTCTCTCTCTCTCGCTCTCTCTCTCTTCTTTCTCAGTCACTCCCTCCCTCTCATTGCTAGCTGAATAGCTTTGTCACGATGCGTATCACTAGCATTCAGTACCCTTTCGCAAGCTCGTCTTCTCTCTTCTGGCCGCGCAAACTGATTCTTTTCAACTGTATGTGTGTGAATTGCTTATCTTCGATTAATTGTGACCAAGAAGCGATAAACGGTCGATGATTAATTGGGATCGAATAATGAGTGTTAATTTTCTAAAACTTTCTATATTTTTTATAGCAGAAGTACGATGTTGCTTGGCCTGGCATGCTCTTTCTTTTCTTCCCTATTAGAGGCCAGGGTTGCCGATATATGTACATAAATGAAGAAATCTTTAAGCTCATTGTTAATGGTTTCAAACTGAATTTTTAAAGAGGCTTCTGTTTTCGGTATCAAATACTACAGTTCACTTCTACTTCTCATTGAATCTCTTTTTCTCTCTTTCTAACACACACACTCTCACACTCACTCTCTCTGTCTCTCACTCCCTCTCTCTTCACTCCGCTTTCTGATTCGTGATTTGCTCAGCCGCGCCTCTCCAATCTCCTCCGTCACCACTGCGAGTTCCAGTCATGCGCTTCCCTCCCAATTTGCAAATTCTTTCCTCTCGAAACAGGCTTCTCATAAATGTGTTCTAGTCGACTAGAACATTCAAGCACTTCGCTATTTTTTAATTACATAGTAGCTATCATTCCTGTTTGGCTTCCCTTAGAAATACTCATGATATGCCAAATATCTGTTGTGGCTGAATTATTCCAGCATGAGCTAGCTTCTCCTTTTTCATTTTTCAGTTCAAATCTCATCGTATCCAATGACGTCTGAACTTCTCTTTCTATAGTACCAAATCGTTCTCCGTTCTTCCTCCCCCTAGTCCACTCTTTTCACTTCTCCCCCTCCTCTCGATATCTATCTTCATATTCCTGTCTTCCTTGCCATAGACTACCTGCCAGTCGTGTGTCAGCACTTCTCTCTCTCTCTCTCTCTCTCTCTCTCTCTCTCTTTCTCTCTATTTCTTTCTTTCTCTGTACTCTCTTTGCTTCACCTTTCCTCTCTTATCCCCCCTTTTCTCTTGTCCTCTTTGAGGATGATGCCGTCGGTGAAACTCGAAACCACCGGGTGGGTTCCAATGTCGCTCTCACTCTCTGTCCGTCTATCTATCTCTTACTCTCCTTTTCCTTATCTATTCTGTGCTTCCCTCTACTCTCTCTCTCTCTCTCTCTCTCTCTCTCTCCTTCTCTTTCTCCCTCTCTCTCTCTTTCTCTTACCGTTTGTCTCTCTGTTTCTCTCTCTGTTTCTCTCTCTCTCTCTCTCTCTCTCTTTCTGTTTCATCCATGGCAGATTCTTCGGCCGTCACAACGCCCGTTTCGAAAGTCCGCATCTCCCTTGCTCTGAGAATGCTACCCCATATCCGTATGTAGATATCCTCCTTTTTTCTATCCTCCTTTTTCTTTATTGTTTTGCATTTTGATCGCCCGCTCCCAATTTCAGAATCAGAACCAGCGTCGAATCCATAAACGTCTTTTTCCCTCACTTTCCTCTATTGAAAAGGCATGGAAGAGTGCTCCGGATACTTGATACTAGTGAGCCTTCCTTTGGCTTCTCGCGTGCGTATTTGGATGAGCAGCGGCTGCCCTTGCAGTCCCCTTCCATCTCCAGATCCCTCTTCTTCCATCTTGCGATAGAATTCCTCCCTTTTTCCTCTCCTATCCACTTCTCTCATGTCCTCGGTTCTGCCTCTTCCCTCCTCGCTCTTTTTCAGCCAATCCAAAGCAGAGCCGAGCTCTTCCGGATTTCCGTTTTCTTCTAGGGTTACTGTACTTCGTAGAGCTGACATCGGAGCAGTTTGTGCGTGGCGCGTTTAGATTGTGAGCTTCAATGGAAATGCCTTGATAGTCGTTTCTTGACAGATGGACGGAGTGCCTTGCTCGTCCTCTGCCTCGGCTGCCGCGTACTCAGCCGCTTCCTTCGCTGCTCCCTCCTCCGCTGCCTACGCGGCAGCTCTCGCCTCGCATCCTCAGCTGGCTGCCTTCCACAATGGAAATCATTCACACCCTGGTTAGAAAGCGGAGAACCATAGTTTGAGAATCTATAATGAAAAATGGCTGTTAGTCTTCTCCCTGTACATTCACTATCCTTTCTACAGTCATTTCATCTGTAGAATATATTCCGTTGGTAAGAGAGCACGAGTGTTTGGTAATGTGGATTACTTGGGGAGGGAAAGGGAGTGCAGAGGATCAAAGAGAGTTGTGGATGAAGAAGCGGCTGAAGAGCAGGGCTGTTTGTTTGCAGAAGAGTTGGATAGAGGGTGGCCGTGGTTTGTATGCTAAGTAGCCGCGGGGGAGCGTCACCGCAAGGGTGGCCGAAGAGACGACAACGAGAGATGCATGAAGTGTTTGGCCTTGGCATTCGAGATAAATTTAGAAATTACATTCTCCTCGCTGAAAATATATAATACAAATCTTGTGATTAGCTGTAAATTTAACTTAGATTTAGTTTTTTTATATTCATATGACCATAAGAAAAATAAAAGTGGTTTTTGAGGGTCGTCTTCATCGGCCGCAACCACGTCCTCGTCATCTAACGGATCTTCTACCGGTCCAGAGAATGGGACAGGGAACTCGACCGAATCGCACGGGGAGGGGGGAGGCTCACCCAACATGTCCCTCATTCTCACCATCCGGCTACTCATGCAGGGGAAGGTATCTCTCTCTCTCTCTCTCTCTCTCTCTCTCTCTCTGTCGCCTATTTCTCTTTCACTCTCACTATCTTTTTGCATTCTCGCTATGCCTCCCCGTCTCGTCGCCACCTCTCTCCTTCTTTTCTTCTCGCTTCTTCTTATCACTCACATAATCACTAATAAGTTAACGTTCGTGAGCTCCCTCAGACAAGGAAATGTGATGCGATGCCTTTCGTTCCCATCGTTGTAAGAGGGACGAGAGAGATGAACTAATGAAGAGAAACAGAGAAAGAAAGTTTGCACTTGAAAAAGGCTCATTTCTGTCCAAGTGACAGGCTGTCGACGGAAGGTGAAATGAAGTGATGGCCTGTCTTTTCCTTCAGTAAATGAACTGTTCATTTATAACACAAGAAAAGAGTGTTTTCAGGAGGTGGGGAGCATAATTGGGAAGCGTGGAGAACAGATCAAGATGATTCGAGAAGAGTCGGGAGCTAAGATCAACATCTCGGATGGCTCTTGTCCAGAGAGGATTGTCACGATCACTGGATCAGTCACGACAATCAACAGGGCATTCGAGATGGTCTGCAACAAATTCCATGAGGTCAGCCATGCTTATCTCTTTATGTGCTGTACAAGGCGAGGGAGTGGAAGGGCAGGCGTGCGTACTGTATTTCTGCCGCCTTCCTCCATTGCTGCCTTTGCTGGTCTCAGATCTGACAATCGACCGAGTCTTCTTCATATTGAAATGTCTAACCTCTCCCGCTTCGTCTTTACTTCACACACGTTCTTACTCTCCGTCTCTTCTCTCTTCTGTCTCTCTCCGTCTCTTCTCTCTTCTCTCTCTCTCTCTTTCTCTCTTTTCTCTTCTCTCTGTCTGTCTGTCTCTCCAAATCCCTTCCATCTAGAAGTCTCCCCTGTCTGCGCACTCCGTATCATATTGTTTGTAGAGTGGGGCCGAGCTGGGCCAAGAGGGATGGATGGAGACTGCGTGTTCTTCCCTCAAAGGGACGCCAAGCTGAACATTCTTTTCTCCTCACTATCCAAGGGATTTTAGCAGAGGGATTTTGTCAAGCCAAAAATGTACAAAGTAGTTTAAGAAATAAAACTCTTCTTAGATCATTACTCCTTGGGCAACCTCCTAGTAAATTTGGATATTGGATATTGTTCAGCAACCATAAGCAGAACGCTCTGTATTTATGGCATTTACAACAAAAAGAAATGAGAATTGGGAAAAAGAGCGAGAAAGAGAGAGAGAGAGAGAGAGAGGAAGACAGAGAGACAGATATAGACAGGAATAGAGACAGGCAAAGCGAGACAGAGAGATGTAATGAGCGATAGCGAGGGATAGTATGTCGATGAAAGAAGAGTTCTGTTTGGAAGGCGGGATAAAGAAGAGCTTTCTCTTGTCTTTCCACTTTGAATCCTCGAGTAAGTGGGAAGAAGAAAGAAGAGAAGGAAAGAGGGGAGTACGCGGCCACTCGAGAATGGCATGCCTACGTGCACACACTCGAGTACTCTTACCGGCTTCTCCCTCTCTCTCCTTCTCTCTCTCTCTCTCTCTCTCTCTCTCTCTATCTTTCTCTGTTCATCTCTCAATTATCTCCTCTCTACACACTCAACATCATGTTGATCACTCTTCTCCTTCTCTTTCTATGATTATTTTTTAAATATTATTTTAAGCGAGCTTCTTGTGCAACTGCAAGCTTTCTCCTCGTCATGAATTGTCTTGTCGTGAACATGCGACCACAAATCATGTTGAACAGTTGAACACTTGCTGAAGGGAGAAGATTTCTGTGTCAGGACACATATACAAGTAGTAGAAAACGAAAAAGGATCAGGAAACAAGAAGAAAAGAAAGTCCATGGATTTTTATTTATTTAAAGAAAGAATATTATTATGTTCTTTATAGGACCTGAAGGCGCTGCCGAATTCAGTGCCGAAGCCGCCAATCACAATGAGAATGATCATCCCGGCCACTCAGTGCGGATCCATCATCGGGAAAGGAGGATCCAAGATCAAGGAGATCCGAGAGGTCAGCAATTCATGATAAGCATCTGCTTAGAGAGTGACAAGGCATGTCATGGGCTGATGTTGCAGACACGGAAAGGGAGAGAAAGAGAGAGAGAGAGAGGGAGAGAGAGAGAGAGAGCAAGGGAATTGATGTTGCAGACACGGAAAGGGAGCGAGAGAGCGAAAGAGAGGGAGAGAGAGAGGGTGAGAGAGGGGGAGAGAGAGAGGGAGAGGGAGAGAGAGAGAGAGCAAGGGAACTGATGTTGCAGACACGGAGAGGGAGCGAGAGAGCGAAAGAGAGGGAGAGAGAGAGGGAGAGAGAGAGAGCAAGGGAACTGATGTTGCAGACACGGAAAGCGAGCGAGAAAGAGAGAGAGTGTGTGAGAGAGAGAGAGAGAGCACAGAGGGTGAGGTGGGAAGATGTGAGTGAATGCGGAATGAAAATGAAATGTTGTCGTAATGACCGCTAAAATGTAGTGATAATGAGAGAAGTGGTCAGGCGACAGGCGCTTCGATCCAAGTGGCGTCTGAGATGCTTCCCTCTTCAACGGAGAGGGCCGTGACTCTCTCTGGCACAGCTGAGGCCATCATCCTGTGCATGACTCACGTCTGCCAGATTCTCATCGAGGTCTGCCAGTTGACTGTTGCGAGATGAAACACTTAATGCATTGCTTATTTGTGAGTAATAAGAAGCGAAGATCTTTTCTCCTCAGGCCCCTCCTAAAGGCGTGACTCTGCCTTACAAGCCAAAGCCAACCTACAACCCTCTCCTCATCGCTTCTTCAGCCGCAGCCACGGCCGCTCAACAACTTGCCATTCAGCAACAGGCATCTTTCTGCCAGTCTTTTCACACAGAATTCATGAAGATGTCTCAGACAGAGAAAGACGATTGCCATTCAGCAAGCAGCCTACGCAGCCCTTATCCAGCAGCCGACGAGTCTGGCGTCGGCCGTCCAAGGAGCGAACTCGGGATCCATGGCTGCCGCCGCCGCTGTTCAGCAGTATGAGGTGGGAAGCAACTCGATACCTATTCATACTACAGTCAAAGAGACCGGTATACGGTAGGCACAAGGACAAGACATATTTGACCGGTCGTTTCATGTGCACAACGCTTGCCGTCTTCTTCTCTCTCCCCGAGGGAGAAAGGCAGCCTCTGCCCTTCTTTCCTCTCTCCCCTGAGGGAGACGAGAGGAAAGGGAGCCTCTGCCCTTCCAACTTATCTCCCTTCCTTTCTATCCCTTTCGTTTGGTTCTCTGTTCGCTGCTCGATACCTAACGGCATTCTGTGGTCTCCCTGTTTTACCTCTTTCATTTCCTACTGGACGCATCTAACTATATGAGCACCACTGAATCTCATTCCCCTTTCTCTCTCTCTCTCTCTCTCTCTCTCTCTTTGTCTCTCTTTCTCTCTCTGTCTCGCTTTGTCTGCTCCTTTCCTTCACTACTTGTCTGTCGCCGTACGTAGCGTGCACGATGAGCAGTAAGTGTATGGGGTCTCTCTCTCCTCTCTCTCTCTCTGTCTCTCTCTGTCTCTCTACCCTGGCTCTTTCCCTGTGCCCTCCTGTCCTTGCTTGCTCTCTCCTCTCCTCCTTGCAGCAATTGGCTCGTGCCCAGCAGCAGTTGGCTGCACAGCTTGGCCAGGCCGGCGCCTACTTCCCTCAGCCATCCTCTGCCGCTTCTCTCCACCAGCAGCAGGCTGCAGCAGTGGCTTTCGCTGTCCAGCAGCAACAGTCAGGTATACTGTAATTCAAGCAGACTCTCCAGATCCCTCCTCACCTCAATTCTTCTCGCTCAATCTTTCTTTCTCTATATCCCCTCCTTCTACATAGTACATTTTCACATACTCTCTTCCCTTCGTTCCTTTACGGTCTGGGTGGTATCTTCACTTTCGTTCGAGGTCAGATTATCTCTCCCTTCCCTCGTTCGCTCGTCTCTCCTCTTTTACTCAATCCTTCTCATGTCTCTCCCCTCTCCCTTCCTCCTTCTCTGGTCTCTCCTCTCTCCCATCCCTCTTTCTCTCGTCTCTCCTCTCCCCCTTCCTCTTTCTCTCGCCTCTCCTCCATCGCCTCCCTCTTTCTCTGTCGCGTTGTCTGTCTCAGTTTACCTTGTTTCACCTCTGCAAGTGAATGCATCCCTAGGCTACCCCATCATATTTTCCTCCCCGTAACGCTATCCGTGCGATTCCTTTCCTCCTTCCCTTGACATTCCAAAAAAGATCCATCGTGTTTCCTTGTGCACAGTCGATGAAGGGTTGACAAGAGAAAGCTTAGCTCTTTCTTCACAAATGGCCTCCTTCTTCCTTTTGCGTCTGTTGGTAAAAAAAAGATTTGGGCTACGCTGATAATTTGAAGATAATACAGAATTTAGTCCGATCAGGGCAGGTCTCATCTGAATTTGAAAACGCCCAATGATTGAATAAAGAAGAGGAAATGCGAAGTGGAGATGCCTGATTCGTGTCTTGTTTTCTTAGCCGCGGTCCTGTACGGTGCGTCCACGGCGGGCGGGTTGATGATGGCCGGCGGGGGCGGAGCTTCTGGAGGATATCCCGGAGTAGGCGGGGCTTCCGCAGGTTATCCAGGAGTGGGCGGAGTCTCCGCCGAGGAAAAGGCCGCACTGGACTTCCTGCAGATGTACGGAGGGGGAGTGGCCACCTCCGTTGCACACCCTGCATATGCTGCAATGCATAACAGGTTGAAAACTGAGAGAGAGAGAGGAGAGGAAGAGGGAAAGGAGATAGAGAAAGAGAGAAAGGAGAGAGAGAGGGAGAGCTAGGGAGAATGAAAAAGAGAGGGAGAAAGAAAGAAGAAGAAAAAGGGAAGAACAGAGATGAAGCAAGAGAGTAGAACCCGAGAAGACGTTGTCCATAGCATGGAAGTGAATGCTTGCAGCCTCCTGTTCAGCGGTGCTCCGATGATCAAAGCTGGCACGGGCCCGGCAAGCTCTTCTCCTGGCGCCTCGCATGCCGCTGGTAAGGCGCACACAGAAAACGATGTGACACGGGATGTCACAATTTGATGTCACAATAATGTACCGATTTTACTTCGGTACATATGTGTTCCACCCCATGTCACAATTTATGTTCCAAAAAATTGTGACCTCCAGTGAAACAGAAATGTGACGCGCCATGTCACAATTTTCGAGCGGTGGAGGGCAGCGTATCCCAGCAAAAATGTGACATTGCATGTCACAATTAGGCGGCAGCACATAAATTGTGACATGCTCCCACCGTTAGCTCCGCCCCTTTTGCTCTCCCTCCCCCTTCATCCATTCTTCGAATTAGTGATTCATTTACTATTATGCATGCCACTGGCATTTAATAACAAGAAGAATTATTCATTAAGTTAGTGAGACCTTCAAAAGATTACAGTAACAACTCAACACATTCACAAGGAAACAGTAACAACTAACACACTTACAAGATAACCGCGCCGAGTTAAATGAATTTGGGCTACTTAATCATGATAAAATTGAGTTACTGGTCATAAAACGACAAGAATTAATACATTCTGTAAAGACTGTTTTTCTTAGAAGGATATGTCTATGTTACCAGTTACTTTCTGAATGAATCTTGGAAATAAAAATTCGATAGTTCTAAAATGAAAGAAACGTATAGCATGAAAGCAAGTTAAAAAATGAAACAATCTTTTACTAAGATGAAAGAATGTTCTCAAGTGAAATAAACTCAAGTAAAAGAAAATTTTCAGATGTAAGAGTCAACAAAAAAATGTGATCTAATGAGATCAGACTGGCCTCTATTCGGCCATAATGGCCTCCAACTTGCGGTAGATGAGCCCTGCATCTCTTGACATGGGCTCCGGAATGCCGAGCAGATTCGCAAGAAGGGACAGCTCTTGTTTCACTTCGTGTGGGTACTCGAGGTCGAACAACCAGAAGCAAGCGAGGTAGGAGAGAAGCGCATGGGCAAGGTCTCCAGAAACCTGCAGCATGCGTATTATAAAGCAGGTAAAAAATAAATAAAAAAGCTATGAGTATAAGAATTTTTTTTAATTTGTTAAAATTAAATTTTTTTAATTTGTTAAAATTACATTTCAACTTTTTTTTTTAACAAAACATGACTGACGGTTACATCGACTCCCTCAAGAGCGATGATGAACTTGGCAGAGACATCACCGTATGCGACTATCACCGGCTGCCGGATGCCCTCATTCTTGAGTTGATCAAGAGCCGACGACGCAGAATGATGTGCCTAAGCAGCATAGTTTACACTCCTCTCGCTGTATCGTCTCTCTTTCTCGCTCCTTTTCACTCACAAGATAAGAAAAAGGCAACAGGAAACTAATGTCACTTAACTTATAAGCAATAGGTAGATATTGATTGGGAATTTGAATTGTAATAAATAACGGACCAGGAAGCGATTGTAGACGAACTTGACACGAGATGGCTTCTTCTTTTTGTCTGTATGCTCGAACAGTGCCAGCATGTTGAGTAAGAACTCGAATGTAGCGAAATCTGAGGCATACAATTATTCTCTTTTTAACAGTTCGATGAATAGTTTGGAAATACAATTGAACCTGGGTTACAAAGATAAATACTTAGTACACATGGATGCATTTTTTTCGATAACTCAAAACTTTATAAGGTTGAGAATACCGAACCATTTGTTCCAGGCGGGAAGGCGTTCGCTTCAACAAGAGATCTTCTCTTCGCTTCGGATATTACGCGCAGGGCACGCTGAGACATTGCCGGCGCAATCTTCTCTTGCAATCTCCGTGGAAAGTCTCCCGCGGAAGCGCACTTTGACGCGATGAAGTCATCGACAATCTGCAAGCAAATTCAAAAGTATATTTGTCTAATGTGAATTCCAAAAATTTTGTTCTAAACTCAAGCCATAGAGCAAGAAATAACTCATGTAAGTATAGACAAATTATTTAAATGTAAAACAAAATCCGACAAATAAAAAATCACATACGTAACGGGACTGCGCGTAGAAGGAGTAACGTGTCATTGTTGCTCGCGGAGGATTGTTCTGGCAAAAGCGTATACGACAGTTTCTAAAAAAAATTATATATCGCCATTTGTGAGAGAGCTGCTACTAGTAGTAGAATTTTACATTTTAATCTAAAGACTCTCTTATATATGACAAAATGAAATATCTGTATAACTTTAAAGACTCGAGAGACAAAAACCTCTTCTGCTTAAGGAGTTCGAGGTGCTCGACAGAGCCGTGTATCAAGTTGTTAATTCGCTTAAACAAAAGGTTTTGTAATGCCTTTAATTTTCAAAATATAACAGTATCTTGTAGAGCTTTAACTGACATTTAAATGATCGTCAGTTTCTCTCTCCTCCTCGTTATCCGAAGAAGCAAGCCACTCTCGGCTGCCTGCTTTCTTCTTGTACTCTCTGATGGGCTGTGATAGCAAGCTTCTTTTTCCAAGAAGAGATCTGACCCGCCTAACGCGGCATTCGACAAGTCCCTTGTGGCTGTCGATGAAGGCATCCTGAAATGCTTTCTGTAGTTACATCAGAGAAAATTCAGGTAACTAGCAATGCGTTATCGAGTCTTTCAAATTTCATAATGATCTTCATTCAGTTAAAAACTGTTGTGTAGAAAAAAAGGTTGCTAACTATAGAACAGTTGGGGTATCCTGCGAATAGATGCGTAACGAAGCTCCGCGTCTCTTTCGGGGATGGTTTTTCTCTGCTAAAAAAGTGCGGTAAAATATCAGTTGTTCAAGAGTTGAAAACTAGCGTGTCAGCGTATGTCAGCAGAAAGTCGGCGATCCTTCTCGTAAGCAGGCAGCGGCCAACCCTGTCGTCCGAAATGTCATACGACGGGTCATCTTGTAGCCTCTTGAGGAATGGAGCTCCTTGCTTGCCAACCAATAACTTCTCAAAGCTGCATTTCAAAAGGCGCTGGTTCAGACGATGGTAGAAGGGGTCTTAAACGCATACGTTTACTTGTTTAAAAGGAAAATTAATTAGAAATCTGCTTGCGCCGAGTTTTGCTTGCATACTAAAGGATACAACAGACAAAAGTGCAGTTTACTAAACAGAAATTTAAAGGCCTGCCTGTGTACATCGTCCGATCTGGAACTGCCGAGGGAGTTCTGACCAACGGTGACTCCGAGCGAACTTGAGGTGTCGAGGGATGAGAAATCGCTAAGTAAATTAAATGAATTACTAGCTGCGCTTACAATCTGAGTATGATTTACCTCCAAGCTCTTCAAGATCGCGATCTTTGTCGACTTCTCTCTCACAAGGGTTAGCATCTTCAACATCAACTGAAAATTCATGAATCTAAGATATGAGCATTCATTTTAGTATAACCTTGCTCCGCTCGAGTATCATCAGGAAAAACTGCGTTTTTCTCCCACGAGAGCGCAGTCGGATTGGTTGGCGAAAGGGACTCATTTTTTGCCAGGAATGTGGAAGAAATCGAGAGGGATAGCTCCTGGCTGTTCATCGTAGTCGAAGTTGCCGGACTCTGAGAAGTGATCCACGTAAAAATATACTCATTTAGAGAGATAGGCAATCGGTAAACCTGTCGCCATAAACTGATCGAAATGGGAGTCGTTCATGGCTCGAACGTTCTTAGCGATACGGCGAATCAGATCCACCATTTTATCCGTTTCCGACTCTGTTATTCCAATTCGGCTTGTGGAGGTGAGGATCTCGGCTCTAATCGTTTCGCAGAAGTTGGTCGAATCATCAGCTTCGAGCGCTTCCGAGTCGTCATTCTCATCGTCCTCCTCCTCCAGCTCAGTTGCAGATATGTCGCCGTCCAACTCCTCAACATCCTCTTGAAGAGACGAGGCATCCATGTTGCCATTGTCAGCAACATCCACATCCATTGCACCATCGCTATCGCTGCTGTCGGAATAAAGACCCCTCATCAGAGCAGGATCTGAAGAGAAGACTTGCGATGTTCAATAGTGAGGTACTGTTATTACTTGTTTAAATTACTACTCACGTTGTTGGCTCAAGTGAACCCGCCATGCTTGAAATCGTCCGAACTCAGATGAGCAAAAGCGGCAGTGATATTGATTTTCTCCAAGGTGTGACTGTTGACAATGCCGTTTTAAGTGGGCCAATGTAGGAAGCTCCTCCTCGCAGACGTCCGCTGGACAACGCATCGTTAAGATTCTAAACTGTAATTTGTTGTTTTCCTTTTTCATTAGATATTAACATTCAATGTTATCTTTCTATGTGCTCTTTCTTTCTATAGTTCTTGCAGCCTTGTATTCCTTTTTTCGTCTAAAACTTTCTTCCATAACTATATTGTTTTCTCTTAATAATGAATTTTTTTTCTGTATGAATATTCTTAAGCATATAACATGCTTAACAAATATTGGATATTGTAACGTAATTAAAAACCAACTTTGTAACAGAAAAATACAAATCACACGTTTGCATTTGTGCAATTCGTTAATTCTCAATTCGTTGTAACCAGTGGGTTGTGTTACAGTAGTTCATAGTAAACAAAAGAGTTGCCCAGAAAAAAATACTTTGTAAAAACTTTCAAATAACACTCTTACAATGGAGCGATTCGCTTATTTTCAATCAGTTGTAACTACTGGTTGGGTTACGGTAGTTTATAGTAAACATAAAGGTGCCCAGAAAAATCCACTCAAAAAACTTACTCTTTTGAATAGGAACGCAATCGCTTATTCTCAATTACTTCAAGGAATTTACTTGCACAGACACATACAGAACAGATTGGGATACGGTACCTTTAAGAAATTAAACTTGTCCAGAAATTTATCACTTTCCATTTAAAATAAATCATTGGTACGGATTCGCGAATTAATTCGCTCAAATTTCGTAAGGTTACGGTTCTGGGCAACTCTCCTGAAAATCAAGAACAGTTTCCCAGAAATGGGAGAAAATAAATACCTTTGAATATAATTTAAAAGTCAAAAGATATAAGCTTACATTCTCTAAACTTAGCGTAACTTCGCTAATCAATAGCAACTACAGCTTCGATAATTGTAATTGTAAGTCACATAAAGCACTTACAAAAGCATCTCAAGGTTTCAAGTAACTTTTCACTTGCACCAACAGTATTCCAATACTCGATAAGTTTAAGGACGAGAGTACGGTATGTTAAATATTTAAAAAAAATAAGTTAAATCATATCCCACCTTGCTGCAAATGTCGCACCGGAACGGCTTCCGATCAGTGTGGTTGACGGCGTGTTGTTGGAGACCTGGAAAAAACTTACATTTGGAAATATTTCAGTTCAGAATATACAATGGTAATCCTGTATAAAATGTTGAGCAAAAAAGAAGCATTAATTATTCGTCGTACCAAAATTTATTTTCTTTTTTTAAAATATACACATCGAGTTGGGTTACGGTACTTCTTAGAAAAGAAAAGAAAGAAACAAGAAAAGAACAGTTTCGCTTATTTTAAATAAGTTATACAGAGCTGGTTTGATTACGGTTTTTTTTCTGGAAAACAAAAGAAACTTGCCCAGAAATTGAATTAACTACATAACCGATAGGGTATAAAAAGGTATTGTCGATTTCACAGAATAATTCCTAATTTTGGGCATCATCCTGAGGGACAGATGGGCAGAAACAGCTAACAAACCTTGCTAATATTTAGGATCATCGACAGTGGCTTCTATTCCCTGATAATAACAACTACAAATTTCTAACCACGTTACCCTAGAATTGAAGACTAGACAATGTATATAAACATAACGAACCTTCGCAAGTCTGCGGCAGCTTCAGATGGCAGAAGCGCGGTCTGCGCGGAGATGCGATGTCTTCCAGCTCCGGTAGGAAGTCAGGGGAAGAGTGCGTACCGATTTTCTAAACAACGCATTATTTATATTTAAAATCTTTTGAATTGTATTATCCTGCTTTCAAAGTTAAGAAAAATAATAAACGTGGAATAGGTAATAACAAATGAACAAGGAAAAAAAATGTTCGGAACAAACTTTTCAATGTGTGGGAAAATGAGTTTTTTGTACTCTTAAAGAACAATAAACGAACGAAACTTATTTAAAAGTCAAAGTTGTTAGACGAGTCTGAAAAGTTATCGTACCTGGACAAAAATGCAGCAGCTTAAGCGTTGAAGCTGCGCGGTGCGCGGTTGTTGGGTGGATTGGGCAAGAGAAATACTGAAAATATAAAATTGCTGAAATAAGTATACGAATTTCAACATGAAATATAAACGATAGTTAATGTACCAATAAAGAGAAAACACATTAAATATTTAAATTCGTTGGGAAGAATGGCAGCATCAATTAACAGATGTATCAACTTATGAAGAAAAGAATTAAAAGCAAACCACGCTCGGATGTCGAAAGAATTTGATCTTGCTGCGCGCGCCGACACGCTGTCTAGTTCCAGCAATCGCAGACAAGAAGGGCTAGCCTGATAATAAAAGAACAACGTTGCATATTCAGCATATTTAATAATGTTAATTTTATCACTCATTCGTGAGAAAAGAAGACAAAAGTGCTAACAATAAGGGAATAAAAACTGCAATAGAAACTTGCAAGAATAACCATTAACAAATCAGCTTTTTCATATCAATAGCGGGATGAATGAGTTAAACTTTTCAATTACTTACTATTAGAAGTTGAGTCTCCAGTTGTTGATCGAGAGCACAAAGAGCAGCTTGGCTAACTACGCGGCCCGGGGACTCTCGCTTTCTAACTGAAACAAAAGAGCAGAATCGCTACGCTTACACGTTATAAATGTCATATCAAAAAGCGATTCAATATTACAAACATGAAATAAAAAAAGGATAAGTTTTAAGTGTTTGTTAACCCGAGATTTTCTTCCGAAAATTAAACGTTCCGTTCAAATGATGATTCCGAATATTTTTTAAACATGGTCGAAAGTGGTACAATGTCACATTTTCTGTTCTCGCATCGCCTCGTCCCTCCTTGCCACCAAAATGTGACATCCGTTGTCACAATTCTCTTCGGCGGCCGCTTGCGTGTCACATTTTTGGTCACAATTTTGGATGGAACATTAATTGTGCGTCACATTTTTTTCTGTGTGCGCCCGTCTCCACCCAGGCCACTGCAGTCCGCTATGCACCCTACTGAATCTTCTATTTCTCTGTTCTCTCTCATCTTCCCGTACTCTCTAGTCTCATTCGTTGTCTGAAGACCTCGCATTTCCATTCCATGGAACCTACGCTCGTATATTCCCTATTCTACACACCGACCAGTAATAATTAAGTGAATAGTGCTCCCTTAAAGAATGTAAATCTGCACGTGTTTTTACTAACATCCAAGTTCTGGCCCACTTCAAACGAGTTCGGATCATTTGTCCCCTTCGTCGAGCTTTTCCTTCCTCTCGAGTTGAATCTAATAGAATTCCTGTCCAATCCACTGACGGCATTAAAAGTTAATCGTGTTGTTCGGTCAGTTTTTCCTGTTTTATTTTATAGGGGTGAGTGTGATAGTGTTTTCCCTGGGCAAACTTTTCCGACAGTCCACACAAACAAAAGTTACCATTAAGAATGTTGTAATTGTTTAAGTGTTATAAGCTAACCGTCGTGACGTACATACACATTTATTACTCCTTCCCCAGACCAGCGAGACATCTGATTAGCACCTCTTCGTCAGTTTTTCCTTGTGAGATAATAGAAGGCTAGCTTCTAACTCATCCGGTCAACTGTATTCCGTAGACGAAATCTGAAAAGAAAGAATATTCTCTGCCTGTTAAATATATCTTGGTTAGCCATGAACAGCGACTAGTCAGAATACGTTCTATGCCCATCTAGGAATACTTTTTCTCTTTGTTGTGATACTTGCACTGGCCGTCTCTTTTGTCTTGGAGCAGTCAGAGCCCGTTAACTTTCACTTTCCAAGTATAATCACGATGAATCCGGACGTGCGAATAGCAGTAAAATGTCCCATTTTCTTAAGCAATAATGCCAAGTAATAACCATGGCCACGTGTTTCAAACTTACCATTAGTGTTGTAATCTGCAAATCAGAAGCCATTTTTCCTACAGAACCACCGTCTTGAGAGTAGAGAGAAGCTTCCGCGTCATTGACTGTTCATCTCTTGTCATTGCCAATCACCCGCTTCATTCTTCCCTCCTGCCTTCTGCAATCCCAGATTCTTCGTTATATCCAAAGAGACTTCATCCAACTCTCCAAACCATGACTTTTCCCATGCAATTGCTCTCTCCTTCCGATGCCCAGCACTTCTCTTCTAATGTCTTCCATCAATATTATGTGCAATAACACTGTATTTTATCCGAATAATGTAGGGCATAAAGCGAAGCTCACAAAAATGTATTTCTGCATACGCAATGGTCGATATTTAGATGTAGAGTGAGTAATTGAAGAATTCAAGTCAAAGAAACAAGGTAAGTAATTACAGAACTCATTCACCACCAGGCGAGGCGAATTTCATGGAGAGACGCCTTCTTTGAGTTCTGCCTGGGAATCTTTGTGGGAGACAAAGAGAGGATGCACTTGGTCGGAGATTTCAAAGTGAAACAACCGGAGGATAAATGAGTATATTTGGGATCCAGAGAGAGGAAAGGACGGAGGGGGAATGTCCAAGGGCAGCTCAAGGACAGATGTTGCCTTTCCGGGTTTCTCTCTCTCTCTCTCTCTCTCTCTCTCTCGCTTCTCTTTCTCCCTTTTTTGACTATCCATGGTCAGTTACCTCACTTTCACCCCTCTCTCCCAAGATCATGGCAGACAGTATGCAAGATGCATAAAGCCTTTGCAGACACACGACTGAACAGAACGGATGCTTGACAAATTAGCTTGCTGCCCTATTTGTCTGGATCTCATGTATCTATGTAGTTCTCTTCTCCCCCCTCTCTCTCTCTCTTTCTCTCTCTCTCTCTCTCTTCCTCTCTTTCTCCCTCCTCTCTCTCTCTTTCTTTCTTCTCCTCTTCTCTCTCTCTCTCTCTCTCTCTCTCTCTCTCTCTTTCTCTCTCTCTCCTGTTCCACTCCGCTCCTTGTCATTCTACCCTTCCTCTTTTCCTTTTCTACCGAATGCTGCTCAGCTTCTGTAGCTCTTACTTGGTTTTCCTTTGTTCTCGATAAAAATGAATACTTATTTCCGTATTCTCAAGGCATCCCTGGCGTGTTTATTTAGTTGGATTCGCCAATCTATATAAGGCCAAATATTTTGTCTTTCTCTTCGATTTTTCTGTACGTGACTGTTGCCAGGAAAATTAGTGAGAGTTTTTTTTCGGATGCCGCAGACCCTTGCCTTAGAGCTGGAAAAGGGATAATCTTGGAGATGATCTAAACAATGTGGGAGACAAACATCTGCTTATTTTTGACTTGCCTGGCAAAAAATGCGTGCATATGTGTAGGATAGATGTCTGAGGATGCACATGCAATCTGTATTGCCAACGGATCAGCGCCTTCTCGGTCTTTCAGTGCTCAGCGTTTGATTCATTAGTCAATCACTATAATGCTAAATTTTGTCCACTGACCACATGAGCAGTGCCAGAAGCGACGTTCTGACCCACACGGATATCCAAACGAAACATTGTTTGAGTTATGTTGCTTGCTAGACAACACAAGGAAGATGAGCACAAGAGGTAGAACACAGGTTATCCTTGACCAGGTGAACGGTTTAGATAGGGCTGGAGGATGGAGTACTTTCGGAAGGGCAAGGGAATAGTGCAGCTGTGAAATTGTTGCTACGCTCAATATACACGACAGTTTGTCAGATCGTTTTCTTGCCAATAACATAACGAAGGATTTGTTGGACAAGATGGGCAACCAGCCGGTTCAATCTGGTCTTCCTCTCTCTCTCTCTCTCTCTCTCTCTCTCTCTCTCTCTCTCTTTCTCTCTCTCTCTCTCTTTCTCTACCCGTATGTCCTATCTCTGTTTCTATCTCTCTATCTCCATATATTCCTTGCCAGCACTCTCTCATTCCTTTCTTTGCCCATCCTTTCCTTTTGTCTTTCCCTCCTTCTCACTCTGTCTTCTTATTTCTCATCCGATCTCTCATCCACCTCTATGATCTCTAACCCCTTAGGGTGCTGATCTGGTCTCTCTGATAAGCTGTTGTTTCCCGGTTTCTCTGGACACAGTCGGAGGCAACATATGGACTTGTAAACGATTCATCGGTCCCTTTCTGCCCATTCTTAATATTCCTCATGGAGAAAGCGACCGGCAGTTAACAGTTCTACTTAATATTTCTTTAGACTTCTGTACTCTTTCTTCCGTTCTTGCATTTGATTTCCTTTCTTAAATATCTTCCTGTCTCTCTTCCATGCTCTCTCCCTCCCCTTCAATATCTTTTTATCTCTCTTACAAGCTCTCTCCCTCCCCTTCAATATCTTCTTGTCTCTCTCCCATTCTCACTTACTCCCCTTTAATATCTTCCTGTCTCTCTTTCATGCTCTCTCCCTCCCCTTCAATATCTTCCTGTCTCTTTCCCATTCTTTCTCTCTCCCTCCCCTTCAATATCTTCCTGTCTCTTTCCCATTCTCTCTCCCTCCCCTTCAATATCTTCTTGTCTCTCTCCCATGCCTTCTCCCTCCCCTCCATTGTCTGAATATGCATATTGCGTACTTCTCACACTGACTCCTTCCCTTTGCAGTCGAATGCTTCCATCGAATTTTGGCAGGGTCATATTTTTCTAGTTTTTTTTCTAGGAAACAAGTAATTAAAGCGATAGATGGCAGCGCCTGTCCCTTCTGTTTCCTCAGTAGGAACGACGCTCTCCAATTCCGAGTATTCTTCGATCCTTTTCTTCTTTTCCTTGGTTGCGTCTCCAGCCCTAGTGGGTTGTACAAATAGAACACGGCGGGACTTCCTCTATTCTTTCCCTTAAAAACGTCTGCCGGGCATTCCTCCTTTTTTACCCCTCCAAGAGGTGGAGAGGAGAGTGCGGACGAGACTAAAATGGGAATAAGGGCTGATTGTGAGGAAAACCGATATAGTAGAGAGAGAAAAGAGGCAGGAAAAAAGAGAAAGAGAGAGATAGAGAGAGAAAATGAAAGAGCGCGAGAAAGAGAGAGAGAGAGAAAGGAGGGAGAGAGAGAAAGAGAGAGAGAAAGAGAGAGAAAGAGAGAGAGAGAGAGAGTGAGAGGAGAGAGAGGAGAGAGAGAGAAGTAAGGATGATCTTGAAGCGTTGAAAATACCATTTCGCTACTGTTTCTCTCGGACCGACCCTCCACGTTATAAATCTCTAGTTATGTGCATACATATTTCAATATGTAGCAGAAGTACATATGTATAATTCGAACCATTCATCTATTGCAGTAAGCACAGAACAGAGGGATTCAAGGTGTCGGTGAGTTGAGATCACGATATGTGCGGAGAAAGTCATTACTTACTTCGTGGTCATAGCCATTTTGAGTTTACCGTTCTGTCTCGATCTCCTTGCTTCTCTTTGTCTTCCGTTTTCCTAACATATTCTCCCTGCTCGGTCTTCGTCTTACGAGCCCATGCTTTCCCTTCCTTCCTTATAATAATTATTATAATAATTTATTACACCATTTAAAATATAATGTGACCACCCGTGAAATCATTGAGAAAAAAATCCTTGAAAGTTGATAGAGAGAGAGCGAGAGAATTGAACAGAGAGCAGCGCTACTGTGAATCGAACAAAAAAAACTTCGGGAGGTAGGGGGGGGAGGAGGTTGACTACCGCCGCCAACACTCAGGTTGGGGTGCCATCTTCATCTTGCCAGCAAAGACAGCATCACTTGGAACAGACTGATTTATACATTTAAGCCTGTTCATTATCTTAAAATACTAGAATATCGATTGCTTCCCTCTCTCTTCCTCTTCCTCTCTCCCTCTTTCCCTCTCTTATTTTCTCTTTATCTCTCATTCCGGCTACCTCAATCAGTTGCTGTTCTCTTCTCCAATTCTCTCTCTCTCTCTCTCTCTCTCTCTATCTATCTCTCTCTCTCTCTCTCTCTCTTCAGTTTCCCTCACCACTTTCGAGTTAGCGGTACGATTCAGTGGAAAGATGAGTTGGCGTGAAATGGTACGCATACGTGCATTCATAGAGAAGACTCTCTCGTATCCCCTCACGACGTCTGTTCTTACCTTTGTCATCTCTTTCTTTATTCAGCTCATTGTAGATATTTATGTAATAGCCTTGTATTTTTCTATTTTTTTTTAAACCTTTCTAGAGGCTCATTTCACTTTTCTTGATGAAAAAATGGTCAAGTGTCCGACTGAATGAAAGTGGAGACTGATGGGTCATTGTGCTCTCTTCTGCGCAAGTAGAACTGCCATCTGTGCTCGTTGCTGTGTTGCACCTGTGAGAGAGAGAGAGAAAGAGAGAGAGAGAGAGAGAGAGAGGGAGAGAGAGACAGACTGAGTTGGAAGGGGAAAGAAAGGGAATGAGGGTGAGTGAGAGGGGCATACAGGAGAAAACAAGGGGTAGGGATTAAAAGGAAAATAAGAGAAAGAGAAAGCAACAAGGGATGTGGAGGCGCTAGGGAGAGAGAGACAGAGAGAGAGAGAGAGAGAGAGAGAAAGTCGCGACATGGAATCTGCAATAGTAAAAGGGTTAAAAAAGGCCTACGAGCGGGTTGCGCCAGTCCCCCGACCAGCGCTGCCCTTCCCTACTTCCACCAGCTACGATTTAGTTCTCATATTTTCAAAAAAGATCTTTTGTACCCTTGCAATGGTCACTTATGTAGTTAGATGAATTTTTCACGTCTGGCCTGAGTGGTGATTAATCATCCCATTTGGCACTTCCAAGTGTTGTCAGAAACACTTGCACGGCCAAGACTGACAGCAAATTGGAAGCCTGGCACCATGTGCAGATAGGAGAGAAAGAGACAGGGGGCAGAGAGTGAGAGAGAGAGAGAGAGAAAGAGAAAAAGAGAGAGACAGAGAGAGAGACAGAGAGAGAGAGAGAAAGAGAGAGAGACAGAGAAGGCGAGAGAAAAAAGAGAAAGAGAGAGAGAGAGGCAGAGAAAGCCAGAGAAAGAGAGAGAGGCAGAGAAAGCGAGAGAAAGAGAGAAAGAGGGAGAGGCAGAGAAGGTGAGAGAAAAAGAGAAAGATAAATATGGAAAGAAGGAGGAGAGGCAGGTGCATATGTAAGTGAGAGATATGGAATTAGAGGACAGGTGAAATTGGGAGAACTTGAATAAGAGAGAAGTGGCGGGAAAGTGAGGATGACATGGAGAAAGAAAGATGAGACACAGATCACACATGACGTCATACGAAATTCTCAAGTTGGATGGTGTCTCTTTTTCCTTTTTAACCATGCTATTTATATGCTATGGAAGTGCATAAGAATGGAGAGGAATCTGCCAGTCCTGCAACTCAAGTATCTTCCTCCCTTTTGAATGGAGAAACAAGCACGATCTGGGTATATTTGCATAATCCACTAATTGACCCTCCATCCAGAGTACGATCAATTTGTTTATTTAACTTAGCCATCTCTGCACGAATCGCACTGAAGTGATCTCGCAGTGCTGGTGTTTAGTTGACCTTTTCACTTTACTTCCGTAGTCCTTTATCCTCATTTCACGCTTTCATATATCTATCTCATCACGACTCTCTCCAAATTCCACGTTCTTTCTCTCTCTCTCTCTCTGTCTCTCACTCTCTCCCAATTCCACGTTCTATCACTCTATCTGTCTCTCACTCTCTCCCTCCCTCTCTAACTCTCTTCCGTATTCATCTCATTGAGTGTGAATCCCTTGCATGCTCTTTGAAGACAAACACTCGGCGGCCTTGCATATGGAGAAGCTGAGAAGCGATAGCACTGAGACAAATGCGATTTAGCCGTGGGTTGACGGTATTACGGAGAAGGAGCGAGAGAGCATGGAGAGAGGAGAGAGGAGGGAAGAAGAGGACAAGACAGGAGTGAGAAGGAGCGAGAGAGCATGGAGAGGAGAGAGGAGGGAAGAAGAGGACAAGAGAGGAGTGAGAAGGAGCGAGAGAGCATAGAGAGAGGAGAGAGGAGGGAAGAAGAGGACAAGACAGGAGTGAGAAGGAGCGAGAGAGCATGGAGAGGAGAGAGGAGGGAAGAAGAGGACAAGAGAGGAGTGAGAAGGAGCGAGAGAGCATGGAGAGAGGAGAGAGGAGGGAAGAAGAGGACAAGAGAGGAGTGGAGATGCTGCCCTCCCTGAAGGCAGTTCACCTCACTCCCTTACAAGAACAAGCTGTTCTTACTTCCCTTTAAATATATGAGTATATTATTGTAAAGCAATATTTTAGGCAGACATGTATGTATATAAAAATTCTAAATCACGTTACTGAAATGGTCAGAGAAAGCGATTTAGAATATTTTCCTTGAAGAGAAAGGTGAACGGTTATCAAAAGTGTTCAGTGACACTGCAAAGGCAGAAGAGAAATCCGGTCTCCGTTCTTTTTATCCCCAAAGGTGACAATATCCAATTGGAAAGCAGAATTGTGAGAGCTCATTAATCTCCCAAGCACGCTTATCTCCCCTCTCCCTCTCTCTCTCTCTTCCCTCTCCCTCTCTCTCACTCTCTCTCTCTCTCTCTCTCTCCTTCTCCGTCTCTCTCTCTCTCTCTAATCGCGCGCTTTCTCTCGCTATCTTTCTTTCCGTCTATGCTTCTACGTATCTCATTCATTCTCTGCAATGAACTGCAATATACGACCGTGTCACCTTTCTGCCTTCCAATAACTTTTCCTTTTCAAATTTTCCCTAACTTTATCACATTTCGTCCCCTAATCGTTTGGCTTTACAAGAAAAGAAATACTATCATTTTCGATATAAATGTTTCTTCCTAGAGCACTGCTTTGATTGTTACCGATTTCTAGAATAGCGAGGTGAAGAGAGAAGAAGTGTAAAAGGGCTGAAGAGGGGAAAGCTGAATTATCGTGTTGAGTGAAGCGTAGATTAAGTAGCGGAACAAAATAATCACATCCAGCTTGCACAATTATTGAAATGCGCTCTGGCAAGTTATCTCGTTTTTCCCGATCCCCAAGCAGGAATTCACTGCTTTTTCCGTTGGAAGCCACGCTCCGCCCCTTCTCGCCGTTCCTCACCTTCTTCTCTTATTCTGCTATTCCTATAACTGCTCAGTGATCTTCACAAAGTTCGTTTTTTTTTTTACTTTTTTTTCAAAACTATTATGCCGTGCAATAAATTCTAAGAAGAAACGAAGGTGAACTCAACTTTTTTGTATGGAACCTCAATGCTCGATGCAATTGTGTACAACTTTCCTTTAGATAAGAAATATAGAGAGATTACTGTTGCTCTATTATTTATATTTTTGAACACGTATTCTGTTCAGCTCGATTGCAAAAGAATTTATGGAGCGGCTATTCACAAAATCCGGCTTGAGAATTTCAGAGAGTGAAGCCCACTCCAAATAGTTTTTTTAATCGTCTTTTTTGGTATTAAGGTTGAGTTGAACTTCGCTCTGTTTTAATCCAAGATTAATATCATGGCTGTAGAGTGTCCTAACAAAATCACTATCTTTGCGGTCTTTGCGTTCGCAGATGCCTCTTATTCTAAGTTCTTGTCGAATGTCCTCGAGGGTCTGATTCAAAAAGTGTCCTCCTCCGTATCGAATTGCAACTGGAATCTCCATTTCCTCGTCTTCTCTGCTTTCCTCAGTGGTTGGCTAACCATAAGAATGCGAACGACAAAGCACACGAAAGAACTGCATTCAATTAATGTTATGGACCGCAGTAAGACTCCTGCGCTTTTTGTTTTCCATACAAGGATGGATGCTTATTTATAATCAAGCGTTATTTAGCTTCAGTGCAATTCCAGGATGAAAAGAATTGTCTTTTTTCTATGTTTCCGGGCATTGGCCGTGAGAATCGAATGGCCAATCTAACTCCAGATGGCCACTATCCCGCATTTCCTCTGGCATGACACGCATGTGGGGGGAGGGCGAAGAGATAGGGAGTGAGAGAGAGAGGGAATGAGAAGATAGAGAAAGAAAGAAAGAGAAAGAGAGAGAGAGAGGGAATGAGAAGATAGAGAAAGAAAGAGAGAGAGAGAGAGAGAGAGAGAGAAAGAAAGAGAGAGAGAGAGAGGAGAAAGCAGTAAGTAGTTAAGCCGTGCCCGTAGTGGCCAACCATCCATGATTCCTTGACGAGAGTACTATGATTAGCTGCTTCCCCTATTGTCTCAGTCCCTTTCATTCTTTGAATCTCGGCAGTGTCTCTCCCATTCTCTCGCTTTTTCTCTCTCCTTTATTCTAGTTTGATCTCCTCTAAGTTCGCTCTCTATCTCACACTGATTCTCTATTCCGGACAGCTTGACATCAGATCACCAGTCGCACCTTCTTTCTGCAAGATGCCTAATGTGACAAATTCTGAAAATGAACGTCTTGGGAAGAGAATGTGAGAGAGTGAATGAGAGAACGAGAGAGAGAGAGAGAGAGAGAGAGAGAGAGAGAGAGAATGCTATCGTCGGTGATCAAGAATGGCATGGGTAGGGTCATGGCCCATTTCATTTATCCGTATCTCGACAAAACGTGATTGGATGAAACGCCTTTGCTCGTTCCATTTAGGCTAAGCGATGCACACTAACAGAACTGCATCTGCACTCTTCGGTAAATTGAAGGGTATTCTACCAATGAGTCACTCTTCAGTGACAGAGAGGGAGAGAAAGAGGCAGAGACAGAGAGGGAGAGAAAGAGACCGAGACAGAGACAGTGGGAGAGAAAGAGACAGAGACAGAGACTGAGACAGAGAGGGAGAGAAAGAGACCGAGATCGACACAGACAGAGACAGGGACAGAGAGCGTGAGACAGAGACTGACAAGGAAAACTTTGCTCGAGGTTCTAAAATCATCTACTACATATTTATATAGCGTCCGAATGCTATCGTCGATAACTATAATCATAATAAAAAATTCCGAGGGAGGAGGCTGAGGTAAGTAGACTGCGAGAAAGACGGAGAGAAAGATAGAATGAGATACATAGAGTACCGCCCAACATTTCAGGTACATAAATTAATTAGATTAATTAGATTAATTTAAATAATTTCAATTGGAATTTGAGCGATATTGGGCACTTTTACGCAGTTTCTTTTTTTTGCTAGGGTGGTTTTTGACATGCTGAACACGTGCATACAGTCAGATTTTAAAAAGAATCTGAAATGACCGTTTAAAAACGAATTCGGCCGGTTTTAGGAGGGCCATGGCCGTGTTTTAGGTGCCTTCGATAACACAAAATCGACGGCACCTAAAAGACGGCCATGACCCTCCTAAAACTGGCCGAATTCATTTTTAAAAGGTCATTTCAGATTCTTTTTAAAATCTGACTGTATGTACTTGTTCGGCATGTCAAAAACCACCCTAACAAACACAAGAAACTGCGTAAAAGTGCCTAATATCGCTCAAATTCCAATTGAAATTATTTAAATTAATCTAATTAATCTAATTAATTTATGTACCTGAAATGTTGGGCGGTACTGTATGTATGTATGTAGATGGCTCGATTTTGCTGAAATTAGACAAGAGTTCGTCCTGTATTGCAACATCCTCTGTCAGAGAACGCTTACTCCTTTTCTTCATAAATTCGCATCTTCCTTCTTCTATTCGTAGGTGATGGGTGTAGCTAAAAAAGGGACGGATGGAGGATGGAAGGAAAAGGGATCCAGATGGAAGACGAAGGAAATATGGCAGAGGGAGGGGTGAAAGGGAGAAAGAGCGAGCGAGCGAGAGAGAGAGAGAGAGAGAGAGAGAGAGAGAGAGAGAGTTGTGGAGAATAAGTATGAGTGAGATAGAGGGAGAGTGAGATAGAGAGAAAGAGAGAATAAGAAAGAGAGAGAATAAGAGAGAAGATGACAGGATTCAAGCCTCGGCACAGCAATCAGCGACTGCCATTTTCCCCCACAATCTGCTTTTTCCGTTAAATTGTGCTCTCCCGCGTGTTCTTCTCTGAGGAGACCAGCTTCTCTTAGGATTTCCCGCTAGTTAAGACTAACAATCAAAGATAACTAAAACTCTGAACTGTGCAAAAACTGAAGGAACTATATGGTGAAGAATGGAAGAAGGACGAGCTGAGAGAATGTGAAATAGAAGGGAGAAGAATGAGGAACTTCTCTCCGATTCCAGCTAATCCATCTTTCTCTTTGAACTCAAATCTGTTTTGTCTCGTCCACAATGAATCCCTTTCACATCCCTTGTGCCTCTTCCTTCTTTGATGGCGTCAGAAATCTCTTTCTTTCTCCAAGTTGCGAGAGCGCGGAGTCGACATACGACAGTTTTGATCCTTTGATCACTCTTGGCAGACGGTGGCGAGAGAGAGAGAGAGAGAGAGAGAGAGAGAGAGAGAAACAAGGAGAGCGGAAGACAAGCAGAGAAAAGGCATCTGCTACCTGAGTAATGCAACTCTTGAATAAACAAAGTTAAAAAAAATGACTGAGAGGTTGTATGAAGAATCGCATTGAGAAGGGAGATGCGCACGTATGGAGGAAAGTTATAAAGAAGGAGCGAAAGAGAGACAGCGAGCGAGAGAGATAAAGAGAAAGAGAGAAAGAAAGAGGGAGGGAGAGCGAAAGAAAGAGAGCTATTGAACTTATGGTAGGAGTATAAACACGAATGAAATAACTCCTTGCATGTTGCCGCAGAATGCCTTGAGCAAGAAAGTAAAGAGAGTGGCAAGTAGTCTTTCATGTGAGTCACGCCTGCAATTGCCATGCAACCTACAATCCTCATTATTCTCTTCTTTCTCATTTCTTCTATTCATGTGGAATAAACACCTGACGTTTGTAGTCTTTTTTTACTTTGATTGAAAATGAGCTTTGCACGCAAGACAGGAAGAGCCAGGAGAATAACTTTCTGGCAGCCAAAGAATGCTAGAGCACGCTTCATGGAATATCACAAGAAGCATCTGACTCACGCTGCCGTAAGTGGATAGCTGCTCCGGCATCCATTCCGCAAGACTCATTCAATATCACACTCTCTCTAATTCTCTATATCTCTCTCTATCTTTGTACTGTCTCTGTCTATAACACTCTCTCAAATTCTCTCTATCTATCTATCTTTGTTTTGTCTCTGTATATAACACTCTCTCTAATTCTCTCTATCTATCTTTGTTTTGTCTCTGCCTATAACACTCTCTCTAATTCTCTCTCTCTCTCTATCTAATTCTCTCTCTCTCTATCTTTATTCTGTCTCTGCCTATCACACACACCCTCTCTCTCTTTCTCTGTGTCTACCTCCATTTCAAACTCTCCCCTTGTTCGCCATCTTCAAACTGTAATCTCAATAACAACACTGGACATTTGTCATTCCTCATCATCTACACTGCTCTTTAATAGGCCCTCCATCACCAAACATGAAAGGGGAAGGATGAAAGAGGAAAAAGGAATGGCTGTCATTAATGAGTAATGCGCAACGTATTTAGATCGAGCATAAATAGGAAGCAGCGAAGAAAGCGAGGAACAGAAAGTCCGAGAGTCACTTTTCTTTCTCTAACAGTTAATTTTTCTAATTGGATATGATAGCAGCAATTGTATTGAACGGCTCTAACTCAGATGAACCCATTATTCTGTGCGCCCTTTCCTGGTACAGTTCATTGCATCGTCCTCTAAAGATCTCCGCTTCTCTTCTCTTTCTTCCTCTTATTTGAATAGCCCCTTGGAATGTCTTGTCATGGAGCAGGCCATTCCCTTAGTCGTTCGCCTTGCTCTTCTCCCCTTGCAACTGAGCTATTCAACTCCATCCTTCCTCTCATTCATTTTCTCCTCTGATTGATACCTTGCACAAGAAGCGAGGTGGGCTCCTTCTCCTCGGCCTTCCTAATAAGCTGGACTTTTTTGTATATTTCTGTCATTTACATATGCAAGCATTTATATTTTAGGTTATACTATCATACTAACCTTGCATAGCTTTGTAACAAGGTAGTTTTTAATAAATGTATCGCCTGAAATCATTTAGCACTTTTTTAATCTCTTCAACCTTTCAGACGTCTTTCCAACCCACTCTTTCAAGTCTCTAAGGAATTTTAACTACTACCGGTCCTCTATATTTGAAAGATAAAGCTGAAGTGGGAGCTGGATAATAAAACGCCAGTACATGCTGTGTGTGGCAAAAAGAAAATAAACTTTTTGCAGGTACGTCCTTCTATGTGATAACCTTTTATGAGCTCCGAGACTTGCGGGTTAAGCACATTCCACTAATTAACATGACACAACCAGCACACTCCTTCCTTCCCCAGCACTAATCAGCATCCCAATGGAAGAGGCCGTGATGAGTCTGTTCACTCATGCAGCCGTGCACGGTTTATCAAAGATATGTATGTATGAACATACATACATATGTACGTATGAAGTGAGGGATGAGAAATGGATAAAGGATGGGAGAGAAAGAGATTAAGAGAGAGATGGAGAGAGGGAGAGAGACAAAGAAGTACAGTGATAGAGACAAAGACGAAAAGAGAGTGACAGACATGAACAGAAAGGAATAAAGAGCAAGAAAGAAGTAGAAAATTAAAGAACGGTCAGATTGATTAATTTCCATATAAATCAGCTTATGCATGTTGACTATTTCAGACCTCTTGATTCTGGTCAAATCACATTGAAATGGATACGCCCGCTTATCAGTCCAAATTATATTACACCCAAATGCAAGCAGTTCTTCAACACTTCATCACACTCACTCTACAATCTTTCTATTTGGAATCCTCTACCACTTTCTCCTTCTCCTCTCTCTCTCTCTCTCTCTCTCTCTCTCTCTCTTCTCTCTATTCACTCACTCACTCTCTTCTCTCACTCACTCTTCCTTCTCTCTACCTTAGTCTCCTCTTGACCACCCTAGCCACTGGCGCCCCGCCTCCCGCGCAGTGGGCATCCGCTGGCTATCTTTTACTTTTATGATTCCGCCGTGCCTACCACATGCCGTGAGGAAGTTAGATAAGTGGTCAACGAAAGAAACAGAGAAACAGAGAGAGAGAGAAAGAGTGTGTGTGTGTGTGTAAGAGAGAGAGAGAGAGAGAGAGAGAGAGAGAGTAGGAGGGAGAGCAGTAGAATCCGAAGAATGAATGGCGAGAGGCAAAGGGAACGAAACAGCAGTTGAATCTGTATCCTGACGAGTCCACCAATATTATCATAAGCCTGATGTGAGTTGTAAATTCGCTTTTGAGTGCTAATGAATTTCGACTCTTCTAATGAGCTGTTGCTGTTGCTTCTGCCGAAAACTCATAACAACTGTTAGCGCTTCCACATAAATATTTCCCTCCTCCGTTTTAATGAGCGGTGTGCTAATTGAGATTACTTCAAGCATAAATATAAATATATATATATATATATCTAGCAAGAACCTTATCATGCCGTCGATCCTCTCATCCGTCTGCGCAATGCAATACTGTAGCGTGGATATATTCATTGGCTTACTCGTTCTTCTCCCTATCTAGACACTCTCCTTCTCTGTCTCTCCTCATCAGTCTCTCACACATCCTCTCCCCTCCATCTCCCTTATATTTTTCCCTTATCTCTCTCTCACTCCCTTCCTCTCTCTCTCTCTCTCTCTCTCTCTCTCTCTCTCTCTCTGTGTCTTCCTCTCCCCTCCATCTCCCTTTCCTTATTTCTCTTCTCTCTCTCCACCTCTCTCTCTCTCTCTCTCTCTCGCTCGCTCTCTCTCTCCCTCCCTCTATTCCTCTCTATCTCTCCCACTAGCTTCACTCCATGTTCCTCTTGCAAACATGAAGGAGGGTGTCATGTCTAATGCGCTTGTCACATTTCACCGTTTTTTTCGACCTCCATGCGTGGAACAGGCGTCGTTAAACGGTAGAGGGAGAAAGGGGGGAGAGAGAGAAGAGCGGTAGTCGGAGATAAAGAGAGAGAGAGTTAAGAGATAGAGAGAAAAGGGGCGAGAAAGAAAGAAATGAAATGTTTGGTATCTCGTGTCATTACTGGTCGCGCAGGCGCACTCTCCTCACCCTGGCTGCTCCAGCATTCCAGGATAATTCCTCCATGAGCTTCTCTTCATTATCAGATATTAACGAATCAGTCATTCTCCAACCTGGTGAAATAGCAGGATAAATTATATACATAATATATGTGAAGAGAAACTGATGACTGGCGAGGATGGAAATCCGCCCATTTCTTACGCTTCCATTTCATCGCCAAAAGCAACAACATGTGGAAGTGGCGCACTTTCCACACCCTCTCATGTTCCATTCTCTCTCCCTCTCTCCTTCTCATCTTCCCTTTCTCCCTCTGTCCCTCTCATCTTCCCTTTCTCTCTCTCTCCCTCTCATCTTCTCTCTCTACTTCTCATCCTCCTTTTCTCGCTCTGTCCCTCTCATCTTCCCTCCTCTCTCTCCCTCTCATCTTATCACCTTCTTTCTCCCCTTTTTTTGTCTCGATCACTCCTCCGACCATAGTTCACCGATGCCTCCCTCCCCCAGGGAATTCCCCTGCTCATCCACGCCTCTCGCTCCCGTGCTCTGAAAAGAGCAGCAACCAGTCATCGTGAAATCTTGGACGAAGGCCCGTTCATCATTCACTCAGGCACCTCCACTCTCAGCCTCCAGATTCTGGTTCTCTCATTTCAGTCCCGTCTGTTTTTAGTGGCGCTATGTGCAAAGTACAATTTCCGAACAATTAAAGTAACTGACAATAACAGCACCAGATTCCCCCCTCTCCATTTTTTGTCTCTCATACTACAGCTCTCGGTCTCTCTTGTTGACTTCGTTTCTCCACGTTTGTCTTGTTCAAGCCGATAGCCCTACGAACGTGTAGGCACAAGCTGGAGGCCAGCTAGCAGCTCGATCACCACTGTTCTCAGCGGGAGACCTCCGTTCCAGCTCTCTCTCGACGCCTCTCTCTATCTTTCTATATTTCCTTCTACGACTTTTCCTCTCAGTATCTTTGTTCTCTCTCTCCCTCCCTCTCTCGTTCTCCGCCTTTGTCTTTCAACATTACCTGTTTCGCTTAGCAATTTTACTTACTCTCTTCTCCGTTTTTAAATACCCCTAGAGAAGGACGTTAACAATTTCTACGGAAAATGTCAACTGCCGTGATTTGCCTGCTTTTCTCGGGCTGAACAACTCTCCATCTCTCTTCTCCGTCATCTCTCTCCCCGCATTCGGCTTGTTCCTCGCTCTCCTCCCTCACTCTCTCTCTCTCTCTCTCTCTCTCTCTCTCTCTCTCTCTCTCTCCTTGCTCCTCGCTCTCCTCCCTCACCTCTCTCCTCATCTCTCTCTCTCTCCTTGCTCCTCGCTGTCCTCCTTCTTTTCCCTCCCAATCGTCCCTCTTTCACATTTTTTCGCTCACTCTTCACTCTCTGATCGCTTCATTTGATAAATAATCACAAGTGTGTCTTCCTCGACACCTCCTCATAACAAGAGTTTTTTTTTTATTTTGGCCCCTGTGAGGCTTAATTTTTCTTTATAAAATATCTGCCGAAGTAGCTGAAATTAATCTGTTAAAGAAGTGATAAATTCTCTTAGCACAAACGGACTTCTTTCGCAAGAGATAATGCATTATTTGGAATCTATTCGCATTTGTATCTTACCTTTCTCATGTTCTTTCCTTTCGCTTTTCCCTGACGTTTCTATATCTCATCCCTTGGTGAAAATTGAGTGTATAGACAGACAGAGATGTTTTCTACGGTAACCACAAAAGAAATTCAAGTACATAGATATCAGACTAAACACTGTTTCATTAATAGAGGCAACCTCGAATCGATCTTTTAGAGCAGTCTTAATCATATAGGAAGCTATATGGGGAAGCTTTTTCTTCTTTGGTACCTCATTTTTCACTATTTATTCATCAAATATGTCTTACAGGATATTTGTATGTGATGCTGGTCTTAAATTCTGAATAATCCAAAATGAGCTACGCGAATGGCTCTCCTTCACCCAAAACTATTCAAATGGACGCCCCCTTTCTCTTATTTTAGTCCTCTTACGCTTCTCTTAATAGCTGGCGAAGACGTTGAATAGCCGGGAAATACCAAGGCAGCTGGAGATGAACTTGGCATTCTTGGCTTTTTCCACTTCTATTCTCTCCTCCTTCCCTTTCGCAGAGAAGAGCATTCGGGCTGGCTGACTGTTCGTTTCCATATATTACCTTAAATGTGAGAAATTAGGGACACACAGAGAGAGAGAGAGAGAGAGAGAGAGAGAGAGAGAGAGAGAGAGAGAAAGATAGAGTAAGAGCGAGAGAGGAAGAGAAGGAGAGACAAAAAGAGAGAGAGATAGGAGAGAGAGAGATAAAAATTAATTACTTGATAAATAAGCACACCTTACCAACTTCAGGCATATTTTCAGACCACGGCTTTTCTGTGTTTTTTTTTTTTGGAGGCTGATAGTCAACAAAAGAAGGAAGAATTGACATGAGTGTGGGAACAGCTCACGAGTTAGAGACAATTTAATAGCGGAAGGAACTGTATGAACGAGAAAAATTTCATTCTCAAATACCGAGAACTTCATCAAATATTTGTAGACTAATTAATTAAAACAAAACGCAGTAAGTACTGCATGGATGAAAGCTGAAAGATAGAGAAAGGATACCCGGGAAAAGGACACAGGAATCAAGGAAAGCGAAAACTATGACAGCATGCAGAGGGATGAGAGAGAGAAAAGAGACATGAGAGAGAAAAGAGAGTAACAAGGAGACGTGGCGAGATAGTAAAGGGGAGAGAGATATCGAGAACGAGAGCACTAATGTAAAAAAAGAGAGAATACTCAGGAGAATACTGCCATGAAGGTGTTCTTCGCAAAAAGTGGTTTTGGCCTGTATACAACTGGCGCCGAAATTGCGAATCTATTCAATAACGGATATCCCTCTATTCAAATTGTGGATTATGAATATGGTAGCACTTTAGAGGGTAAAAGAAGGGCACACAAGCAAGGGAGAGATGGAAAGAAAGAAAGGCTAGAGAAAGAATGAATCAGTGCGAAGGCTGCGTGGAGAAAGTTTCTTGCCAGTAAACCGTAACCAAGCAGGAAGAAGAGTTGCCTTCTCTGTTAATCTCCATATCATCTTGCATCATCTCTACGGAAATTTTTTGACAAAAGTCGCGCTGTTTGCTTTTCTTACAAGGGAATGGTCTATCCATAGGGTGGCGGATTGCAACGAAATGTGGTTTCCTTGAAAGCTGAAGTTCTAAAATATATGGAAACGTGAAAATTTTTTGCCCGTTTGGCCTCAGAACCCAGAAATAAATCGATAAAAATCTACCTCCCGTCTAAATTATTCTAAAAAAATCTAAATTATTCAAAAAATTTGACCTCTGGGCAGAGAATAGTACAACAGTACCACAATATGCATATAGGCAATGTTCTGCTTCTTCTCATACACTCTTCTCTCATTGGTGTATAAAAAATTTCGATTCCAATTTTTTTCATAGTTACACAGTCCTACTTTAAATTGCAAATCATTGCAAAAATTTTGCCCGAACTGGGATTCGAACCCGAGAACTGCAAACTGTAACGCAACCGCGTTATCCACTAGACTACGCAGCCACTTGAAAGAGCCGCACCTGGAACTGCAGACAAAACTTGCCTTACCGGGAGGTAGATTTTTATCGATTTATTTCTGGGTTCTGAGGCCAAACGGGCAAAAATTTTTCACGTTTCCATATATTTTAGAACTTCAGCTTTCAAGGAAACCACATTTCGTTGCAATCCGCCACCCTATGGATAGACCATTCCCTTGTTAGTGTTCGGCCGTTTATATTTCTCTCCATCGTGTTTTTGTTGGTATACATACTATTATCCGTTACCACGCGTACTAATTCTATAATATCGTAATAACTTCATTCATTCCCAAGGTCTGTTATGCCTGTGCTCGTTATCAATCAGATGCCGGAGAATATCAAGTGATCCTTCACATAATAAATAGCAACAACGGCATAAACATATCCTATCCGACCTAGATCATATACATGTCATTTGCACCTGTAGCTTAGTTGCGTGACTCCAAGCCTTTCTCGCACGCCTCAGTTTCGCACGCCCTGTAATAAAGTGATTATCCAGGACAGTCTCCAGAGAAGTGACACCTCTCTCTAAAACAGAACATCGCCTCCTTAAAACCTGATATTTAAATCCTTATCCATACGCTGCGCTTATCGCACATTTTTCTCACTTTATGACAATAACGTAGGGAAAGCAGCAAAGGTTCATATATGCTTTTGTTGTCATACACTCTCTATCCTTAATCATGCGCAATACATCGTACTCTCTCTCTCTCTCTCTCTCAGTTTTACTCTCTCGCTTCCCTTCTCACTCTTCCTCTCCTTCTCGCCTCCCTTCTTCCATGCCTCGTTATAACCATTGCTCAACCTCCCACCTAGCATTAGCTCGGTCGCAAACTAATCAGCAATCATTACAAGTGCACACAATGCGCACCGCCTCTCAAGAACCGCCGAGAGCTAGAACTTCCCCGGTCTTCCTCCCCCTCCCTGTCACTTCACTCTTAATTTTCTCTGCAACTTGGGCTGTCAATCATCTGATGTGTAATCAGTTCATTTATCACTTCCCGTCATTACAGCGCATCAAACTCACGCCTTGCCCGTCTTTGATGGTTTTCCATAATTGACTTGAGATGCCCTGGCGATGGTGTTAGTGCTGAAGCAGCCGCCATCTCACGGAGATGCACTGCGTGCGAGTGGTCGACGAGAGACTCGCTCTCATCCCCTTCTGCCCTCTCTTCTCTCTCTCTGGTCACTTCTGCTCCTCATGGCACCCGCCACGGTGGATGCCGGCTGCTACCATCCGGTATGCATAGCTGTATTAGTTTTGAAGTAGCTGATTTTCTCTCTCCAAGGTCCGAATGTGCTGCCCGGGAAGAAACAATACTTGCCGGTCGGTGGATGACGGACTGAAGCATCTGCCAAATTCTGCAGGCAGGAGAACAGCCAGCACAACTACCACCACTCAGAGGTTTAAACAACTTCAGCATACGACAGGCATCACAACTTCGAAACTAAATGAGAGCATTCATTGACAGGCCGTTTGACATTCGCTTCAATGAAGAAGTCGGCCACCTCATCCAGAGAGCAAACGAGCGAATGGACAATGTCTACCGATCTTACGGTCAGTATACTTTGAATTTTTAAAATTATAAGAATTAATTTAGTGCAAGCGGCAGCAGAGCATCGAAGGCCCGGGAAATCATCATACAAGGAATACATTTTTGGACCTGCAATGCGCGATCCTCCACAGCCTGAAATTGTGGAGCAAGGACCACATCCAAAAAAACACCTTCTAATTAGGTTCCATTTTGCAAAGACACCGAGGTGTTGAAACGTTCAATTCAGGTACGAAATCATCTCCGAACACCTTCCGGTAACAGTTCTCACTCACAACGAAGTCGAATACGATAACGGATATAAGCTTATGTATCTTGAAGTGAGTCAACACTAAATTGTTGCATCGCAGATGCAGGATGATGGGACAACGGGTCATTTACACAGAACAGAATAAATGAGTGAATGTGAAAATCTAGGCACCGCCAGCGGACTGCTACTGCGACGAGAGTTGCCTGCAGCTAGGCGACTGCTGCTCTGACTACACTTACGTCTGTCCCAGTATGTTCACAGTGCACCGCCATGGGCTGAATCAGTGATGCTGGTTGAGGGCAAGACTGCGAGGTGTCTTCCTGGTCTGCCTGGGGCGTCTGCCAGCCAGACGGCTCCCGACGTTGTGGAACAGGACAGCAGCAGAGAAGGCGAACGGTTGGAAAAGCTCTTTCTTCTCCACGCATTCTAAACCTCTCAGGTGATGCGTCCCAGTGAAAAGGGTGGCAAGAAGTGTCCGGCTCTCCAGGAGCAGAGGACCTGCTTCAAGGGATGCGATAGGACTGGCTCGTCATATGAAGGCGAGCATCGCAACTGTTCATGGTTTAAAAAAACTTTCCAATGAGTGGGCCACGGTGGAATCGAAAAGGTAGCAAAAGAGCAAAGCAGAGCGACTAGATGGCAAAGAGAAGGTGAATTCAAGTAGATCCCAGTTTATTTACGGAGGTTTGCACAGAAGTAGCAAAAGCGCTATCCAAACCAGTCAGACCCTTTGCAGAGTTGACGACGGTTGCGCTCCTAATCGACTACCGTTACAATGAAACTCGCTCACGTCATTCCAGGAGGCATCGCTGGATGACTTCTCACTCCCGCGCCAATCAGACAACCTAGTCAGTTCTATCTCTGTCACCTATTCTTGTTCTTCTCTTACGCGCTGCCACTTTCTGCTTTTCTCTTCACGTGCAATCATCACTGTCTATTCCACCTCCCTTTGCCATTCGTGTTATTGTGATAGATGATAGAGCCTTCCAGTTACTGCGTAGAGTACCGACTCGGCTGGGTCAACCACAACTGCATCAACCCGGAAATCGTTGCGCGACTCTACAAGGGCAATACAATTTGCGTGGAATGCCAGCCTGAGGCTCAGATCCATCGCCGATCACTCAGGTATTTTAGTTGTAATTCATCTTGTTTGACTTGAAGTAGAGAAAGAACCGTGTTGAGATGCGCGTCTGATCTGGAAGACGGAGATTTCGGCTTCTGGAAGCTGATTGGACCCAAGTCATGCAATGGCATCTGGACAAGGATCACCAGGACTGACCAATGCAAATGCAATCGAGATCTACCAGGTCTCGACCCATTCCTCATCGTTTAGCATAGTAACGATCGCAGTACAAGTGAAAGAGTGTGAGAAAGTGAGAGTTAGAGAGAGAGAGAAATTACAACTCTTTTATGAATTGTTATCGACATCGTTGTATGTCTCTAATTCCTGAAGTCCAATATGGACAATTAGTCGCCGTGAAAATTGTGTGCATTGCGTTCTGTGCTTTCTTGCATAACTGCCGCCCTTGCACGCATCACTTCCATTTCCCGATCTCTATAAGCAACCGTTGCAACCGTATCAAATTCCCCAGTTTTTTTTTCAATTTTACTTCTTAAAAGAAAAAAAAAAGAGCTCACGACTTTTCGAGCATGGATGCGAATGAGCGTGCACCGCCAATTTCCACCAAGTTGACCGATGATTCATTCTCCCGTTTCTTACTCTTATTCCGTTACTAAGTCTTCTCGTGGAAGCCAAGCTGCACTTCCAAAAAGGAATCTACCAATCCACAAAAACGGGAGAGCTTTTCCTCTGCTAACACCCGCATCATCCCAACCAGTTTGTCACATAGTGGAGCTTGTCGATCTCATATCTCAACTCTCACACTTTTCGTTTTAAATTCGCCTTTCACGCATAATTGAAATGGCACTGCTTCTCTGCCCTCAGCAAGTCCATTTCATGTCAGCCATTCAACTGCTAGCCACGCCACGACAATTGTATTGCCTTAATAATAATTCGGTGATAAATACTGCATAAAGTAGAAACGAATTACGAATGACTTCCTAGAGTGAAAATACCTCGGATAAATCCTCGGCCCCTTGGACATGTGCTATTCCCATTTCAGATTCTCGCACAATTGAAGGTTCAGAGATGAAAAGTGAAATGAAAAGAACCATTGATTAGTCGATGTATCGTAGATTGATGAGGATTGGGATGTGGTCGGAAGGGGCGTGACAAGAGGGAAGAGCAACATGTCGAGTGACTTCTTCTGCTGAAGGAGACGGGGCCAGGCCGGAGGAAGCAAGGCCATCCGACCACACGTAGTCAATGCAACCGGAGAAACCCGCCGGCTGAAACCCATTCTTCTTGAAGAGATAGACAGAAAGATACGTCCCCTTAAATTATGGTTCCATCAAAGTTTACGATCTTATACTTTTGGGCTGTGTTTGGGGGGATGTCAGTAAACCTACTAACCTTCCAGAAACGAAGTTTAGGTTTAGAAAACAAGCTTGCCAAAAAAAAGTTAAAACTCAACTAAAACAGGGGAAGTCGAATGCTCGGCACCGTGGTACGAGCAAATCTTTTATTGTTCGGTGAAACCCTTTTAAATGTAATGAGTTTAACTGGACAAACCTCTCCGTCCTTTTCGAATAATGTATAATTCGTAAAGGGTGGACAACCAGAGATGTTCGTGAGGTGGCAGACCTCCTCGTCCGCCTGACAAGGAACAATGTGATTGCACAAATGAAATGCAGTGCAGAGTGGAAACCTGGACACGGAAGGGTTCTCTGCCCGGCTCAGCCTGCCAGACCGGGTCAGTCTTCCCGACACTTCCACATTCCATGAATCGATAGGCTGGCCCATCGGGAGTGCAGTTCATGTCTGCTGCGAAGAGGACTCGCACACGGATGTCGCCAGTCTGCTAATTTCTTTTTTCGCAATGACTGCCATCAAAATGCTAAATGAAAGAAATAATATTCAAGAATAAAATACCGATATCCGAATTCGTCGAATTTCGCGCTCAATTGCACGGCGCACCAAAAGAGCTTGGAGCATCTCAACACCATTCATTACTGAGATTATGAAGAATGACAATGAATGGGATTGTCTTCTGCCGCACCTTGACATGCTCGTGCTGTGGTTTGTGATGGAGATGAGTCACCACGCACAACACTCGCGCACTCTTCTGCACATCATGCAACTCCGCCATCTCCAAGCACAGAGGAGTTGTGTTTAGAAGGCATTCAGGAGAGGAAGAACATATCAAACAGCTCCCAACATGAACTTGTGTCGGTCTGGATACAAAGAGTAGTCTGAGACTCTTCTCATTCTCGCTATCCTGAGGAGTATCCTGAGAAGCCTCCTTCTCTTTCTCTTGCTCTTCGTTGTCGTAACTCTCCACGTATTTAAGGATGTCTTCATTCTCTTTCTCTTTTCTCAGCTCGTCCGTCAACCAACGCCGATTCTTGGAAATCAGTCTGAATTTGTTAATGATCGTCAACTGCATTCAAGTTGTCACATGAGAGGGAGCAATCGAAGTATAAAAACTTGCTCGAATCTGTCGGTCTTCCAAGCAATCATTGATCCTTCGCGGACCTGGAATGGCGGCAGTGACTATTCTTGGCATCGTACAATCAATTACATTAGTATTAAACGCTTCAGAATTATTATACCTCAACAAATTTTGAAGAGAAATCGAATTGATAGCCGGAAGAGAGCAGAAAAGGCGGGAGAAGCTGCTTTCCCATGCGGGGGCAAACTTCCTGTAGCAGCAGGATATCAGAAGAGTATTCTGCAAGGCATTTCATCTTCCATTTCACGACCAGGTCTCTCCAAGCATCTTTCTCGGCAACTACACCTTGGATCTCCTTGAGAAGAGCGGGATAGCGATATTTCATGTGCTGGAACTCCTTAGGGCAGTACGGGTAGAAAAGCTCTTTTGCATTCAAGTTCAGATACGTGTCTGACAAGATGTTGTACGCCAAAACGCGAAATCTCAAGACACATAGTTGATTCCATAAACAATGAAAGCAGATACAAAGGAACCGAAGTGAACGAACCCGTTGTGTTGCGTGTCTGGAGGATTGTCCCTGCACCACTGAGTCTTGGCATCCGACAGCAACGGCCTCTTCTCTTCACTCGCCACGGCCGTCGCTGCCTTTACGGCGAATGCAATGCTCTCTTCTTCATCCTTGGACTGGCAAACTGCCACCACAATCTCAACAAATTACAAATTCTTTCCAAAACAAATGCAGCAATCTCAACAAAAAAAAAACACCATATGTATTCTATACGTAAAATCATCAAATAAAACTGACATATTTACCAATGTCCTCAGCAGTTGGCATATACGTTAGTGCTTCGCAACGGAATGCACAACCGGCTACATTCAGACGGCGAGTGCCTGAATAAAATCACAACTAATGATATTCAATGAGAGAATTGACAACAGACCGCGTT
The DNA here is from genome assembly GCA_945643635.1 of Allodiplogaster sudhausi. Lineage (NCBI taxonomy): Eukaryota > Metazoa > Nematoda > Chromadorea > Rhabditida > Diplogasteridae > Allodiplogaster > Allodiplogaster sudhausi. The sequence continues at coordinate 187,051 of CALZFC010000261.1, read as the reverse complement.
GGCCATCAGTGACCCAGCTAAGAGAATCAAGTGAGAGTTGCTTCGGAGAGGAGCAGACGAACCAGAAGAAGCGGGCAACACTGGCGGCGGAGGAAGAATCCACTACCGGACCGTCTTCAAGGAGTTCCACCCTTCCTCTCCATTCCATAACAAATACCAAGTGTCAAAGTACCAAACCTTTCCTATACTCGATGGCTGCAACCAATGGATGATCAAGACGGGGTCCGACTGGTAGTGACACCATGTCAATCGGGTACGGGAGCCACACTATTCTGCGGTCTTCATTGTTCAAAGAGAGACTTCTTAACTCCATCAATACATCAAGCGATGGTAAATCATCCTGAAAGAGAAAGATATTCTTACCCGTATAGAGAATGGCAAAATGAAAAAAAGCAACTAAGTTCTTTGTAGAGATTCCCGATGGCAGAGAAGAGTGATCTACTTTGATGTTAAATCGGAGGGCTGTACCAGTGACTCTTTCATAGCCCTTCTCACGAACGCCCTTCTCCGCATTCTTCTTCCGCTCCGCACGCTCAGCTGCACGAGTCATGCGATCTGAGACGTGGAAACTCAGCTGAAAAGACACCAGTAACCGAGAAGAGCATTTCTTAGGGCGCATATAATAAAAAAAACTGACGTAATAAAACACATTAAGAAAACATTGGGAAAAACCTGCGAAACGAAGTCACGAAAGGGCTCGACATCAGGACGCTGAGTATTAATCAGAAGAGGAGGAAGATTAGCAAACTCAGCACAGAAGAGAACAGAAATCTCATTCGGCTCTAGAAATATCTTTAGGTCAGCAATTAAACTAGCAATTTCGTAGAAGAATGACCGACCAGCGGTTTCAGTAGTTTTCTCTCGCTCTCTGGTCGCTTGCTTCTCCTCCTTAGTGATAGGCAGACGACGAGAGCGCCAGCAGAACACACGGCGGGGAGGGATGAACATCACTCGCCGTGGAGGGGCAATCCCTGCACGCCAGCCAGGGGTCGACGTTGCTCCTGCAAGCTCTGCCACTCTACTCAGACAAGCATTGTATTCGACCACATAATTCGAATAGCAAGACACGAAATGTTAAATTAACTAGACTGGTGAACCAGATCACTGGCAAGGAAAACTGAAGCTAATCTACAACGTACAGCCTATGAGGTGAGACAGAGAATCGAGAGATGATAAATGAAAACGGAAGAAAATGTGTAGAGACGGAACGCACCTTGAGCAACAGTTGCTGTGGAAGAAGAAGGAATGGGCTGAAATCGTGCCTGCACAGAAATTGATGACGGCGATTTTTGAGCCGTAGGTGGAAATTTCGTCCACCGGTTTAGTGCCTACAACTATATTTTGTAAACAATGGCAAGTCAGTCAACGCTACCGACTTAATGGAAAATATGTTCCACGTCTCACGCAGCAACTTTTAGAAAAGAACGCAATGAGCGAATGGTGGTTTCGCATTCCACTTTGCATGCCCAGGCGCTTAGATGATTGGAAGAACAGCGCGAGAGCGAGAGGGAGATTAAGTTAAGTACTTTCAAGCAGAGGTGTCAACCGGCCTAACATTTTTGAGCAGGCCCGTCCCATAAGACCCAAGCTCTCGGCCCGGCCCGTACTTTTCCGGACCTTATAATTTTGAACCCGGCCCGATTTTCATAATTTTTCTTCAAATGATTTTCTTAAAGTGACTTCTTATAATTATTTGGAGAAAATCATTTGAAGAAAAGTCAGCAAAACAGATGAAGAAAAATCGTAGAAAAGATTTCAAATCAGTTGACCATCTTCTCAAATAATCGGGGCCCCAGGCCGGCCCAACACTTCGTGGGCCCGGCCCGGGCACATGGATGGTTGGGCCACCGGCCCACCGGGCTGGGGACCGTTGACACCTATGATTCCAAGTCGTTCCTTTTTCAGTCAAACATGTGCAAAACACGCTCATGCAATGTTACCCAACACAATGTAAAAATCCATACTTTGCGGCAACCACCCGAAACGACAGAGAAAATAAGAGAGATCATGTGAATGAATTGACATTACTGTTGCTTCGTAACCTCTGAAGCCAACCTTGAAACGCTCGGCAACATTATAAAGGGCTTCGCGGATGACTTGTCTCATTCGGGGAGACCCCTACAAAGACACCTAGCTCATGGCATTCCACCCGAGTACGCTCTTGGATACCTATCTCCTTGGAGCTTCGAACGATCCCCAGAGATCTGGGCGATCTATTTCTTCTAGAGGTAAACGACTCGAATTGAATGAAATCGATGACAATGAGTGTACAAGTATTTAAAATTATAGTAGTTTAAAAATTTCACGTTGTCGAGATCAAAGAATTAAGACAATGAAAAGGATTGCAAATGCATCACACATCAGCTTACGGCATGAGGAAATTTAAAACAACGTAGAGTGAAAAAAACGGTTTAAAAAAATTTTTGAATGAAAAAATTGTGAGATTCGCTATTGGGACGGGCACAAGACAAAAGCATAGTAGGAAAAGATTTCGCTAAAAAAAAATTAACACATATATCAAACAGAAACTGCATAAAACATGCACGACTCGGACGGTTGATAAGGCAACTCGATACATTAAGATCATGACAGAGAAAATTTTTTACTGAGAGGAAGCGAGGGATCATTCCTAGTCGTTTGATATTGAAAAGATCAGGTCAACCCACACTTCATTTAATTCAATTTCCCGATAATGGATTAATAGAGCATATAAAACACCCATGAAGCAATGATCATTCTATTTTAAAATTGCACAACATTATTGACATAAAATGAAAGAAGATCATCATGAGTTGAAAAGAAACCGGCTATTTGCAAACAATCCAATCTCCCAACTTTTACCTATTCCATGCAGAAGAACTAGGAAAGAAGACTAGAAGTACTTGAGATCGGACCGTCGTTCCCTCAAGGAATGCTTCGCTTGGCTGCTCCGCGTGGAAGGGGCGGAAGCAGATCCGCTCATTACATTCTGAGGAGTAATCTCATATTGGAATGGCCAATGAAGAACTCCCCTACCTGTGACTTCATTGGCTGGCTTCTTCTCCGTGGAGTGGAGAAACAGATGACATCACTCGGGGAACTCGTGCTCCGTGAAGGAATTACCGCGACAGTCAAATCTGGTTTCCTCAGAGAGGCAATAGTCGGATTCACTGGCAGCCTGTAGTTCATACAGATTGAGCTTGGAAACCATCTAAAGGTAGTTAAATTTAAATACACAAAGATACCTCTTCGGAAATCCGGAAGTTCTGTTTTCCTTTGCTGCAAATAATGGTGCCTCAAGAGGGCGCGAGAGATAGAGCTGGCGAAGTCGAGTGGAGCCAGAAGGAAGTGGACGGAAGGAGGGAGGGGAGGGAGGGGAGGGAGGGGATAGAAGGGCAGACAGACACAGCTCACCGTGCAGAACTGGAGCAGCCGAGAAGCCACTCAAACGGGAAGTACATGAGGATACTGCTTTTCAATCTCTCGCACAGAAGAAAGAAAAAAAAAACTGAACCGTTCTTGACGATAGCGAACAATCTCCAGGCGCGATTCTTGCTCAGCAGCGAGTCGGTCAGTCTCTGCTACCTGCACACAACCACATCACATCTATCTTCATTAGCCTCTTCCTCTTCGAAACCTCTTCGGGTGTCATGTCCTGCTCCACTAAGTCGACCATCCACGCGAGTGTTCGCTGTGAAAGTGGAACTGGCGCAGAGTCGTGCTGACATTCCAGAATATTTATTTACTCATTCAAGATCAGTAAGAAAATGTACAACCTCATAAATTCGCTGAAACACAGCCCTCGAAGCGTCAATAATTTCCTTCTTCTGTCGTTCCCTCTTCAGCATCATGTGAATGGCATTGCGACCCTAGGCGGAGATGACCTTTCCCTCCCCCTTCCACGCTCTTCTTTCCCTTTACCCATCGCTTTCTATCAATTCTTCTCTCGCCAAACCCTGTCGGCGCTTTGGTAGAACATTTGGAAGCGAAAGGCTTTGCGTTGGAACGGAGTGGTGAGAATTGCCTCGACCTTAGGATTCGCCATCAGCTGAATAAACGTTTATTAATGAATATCATATCATATCAGAAACGGCAAAACAATGTACAAAATATGTTGGAAAGCCGTGCAAATTAATATCCGTACTGTCTTAAAAGCAATAAACGAAGTATATGATCGTGCAATTTACATCTACAACTCTCTGATTGCAGCTTTAAGAATTGGCTTTGTGCCAGACCATGGGTTGGGAGGTTGGACTGGAAGGAAGAACAAGGATCGGCGCCTTCTCATCCACCACTATCTCGTTCTCGGGGTTACGAATCTGAATGCAAATACCTTATAATTATAATATAACGATTTAAGAGGAAATTCACCTAAACTATCACAGTGTGACAGAAACAAAATGAAAAGAATAAGCTGACCAACGACCGGCACCCATTATCTGCCCTTTTCAGCTTCCAGTACTCGTAGACATCCGAGGCAACGAGACAATCGATTTTCAAACTAAAGAACCGAACTGTTCATTCTAAACTATGCAAAAGTAACCTAAATCGAGCAGAATCGAACCTGGAAGCGACTTTTTCATGCTGGACATGCAGCCAAAAGTGCTTCTCCAAACTGCGAACTGTCTCATTCCGATCGTCCTCTTCCTCGTCAGACTGACAAGAAATTATTTGTAGAAAAAATATATACAAAACAATAAATTTGAAAGCAGATAAAGTATACCAACTTTCTCTACTTCATCCCCAGATGTTCCTTCTCCACTTAATACTTGAGTTCGCAGCTTAGTATGTTTCTTGCATAAGGAGTGAAATTCGATGGCGTTTTCTACCTGAAAACAACAACAGCGTAAAAAGATACTTTCGATATGACACACACACTGATTCTGGGCTCCCCAAAGCCGTACACCACCTTGTTTTTTTTGAGTAATATATACGCAAAAACAGCTAACCCTCCTGGTTTCGGGCCCAATATCTCCTCCCCCATCCTAATCTTCTGGGTCCTCGACTATGGGTTTTATTCCGTGGGTCAACAAGAAACTCAGACAGAACTATTGAAGTGAAAAGAATAAAAAATGAATGAAAGACTAAAAATGAACGAGACACGCAATTCCTTGAAATGAGGACACACCTCGCAGTAGTCCATGTAGAATCCACTTCGCTGTGCACAAGTGACATGGAATGCGGAGTGGCACGAGCCATGCGAGCACTGGATGCATGCTCCTTGTCGCAGATCACACACAGAACATCTCAAGTAGTGACATCACAAGGGAAGGAATATCGAAGGTACAAACTTGAGCCTCCATCGATCCTCGATCACCTTGTCCAGATCGGCAATCGGTTCTCGTTTCTCGACGTCGATGAATCTGCATCCGCTTTTATATCTTAGTTCACCAAACAATAAACTATAAACTATCCAAAATGAAAATAGAAATTAGAAGTGACCTGATTTCAGGAATCCAGAGGGCGCATGCAACATGAGCCCATCGCCGGCCGTCATCGCATGGCTTCATTGCTCCGCCCTTGTTCGGGCACAGAACACACGACAGTTTGTCACTATAATCTCTACTAGATATCTACCACTAATTGCATTTCACAACGAAAGCGTCCAATATAGCTTTCAAAAGAATTTCTTCGTGGGCTGATAGACAATAAAGAACTGACACAGCGCCGAATCCGATGATTTCACACATCTTGCAAGCCCAGTCACCCTTCGGCACACTTTCCAGGCCATAGCACGAGAGATGGACACAGACATTGCACCCGTCACAGAAGATCATCTCGTCTTCTGCTCCGGAGTCCCGCTGAGAACAAAACAGATCTAGCATTTGGAATGAAGAGAAGCGCGTACAAATGTGCAGATCTCGCAAGGCGCGTCCTCATCCACGTCTTCACTGTGCCGCTGGCTCGGGGAATGCAACGAAGTTAACAAGGCCGAGTGAATATTCTGAGAGATCATTTCTGTACAAAGATAAGATAAGCAGCATACAATGTTTGCAGTATTTTACTCGCCCTGATTACCTGATAGCAATCAATTTCAAAGGTGTTCATGAGATCGAGCACCGTAGAGAGCGAAACAGCAGGCAAGTTATTCAACAACTTCTTGCTGAAGAAACACGGGTGTACACAGAATTTAGAAGAAATAAAAATAATTAGATACCTATTAAGTCTGTCGAGAAAGAGCTCGTCGAGTCGATCTCCTTCGTAAAGCCGACTCGGAGGCAAACGAATCGAAACCCGTTTATCTTCTGCGTAGGAAGGAACGGCAGATGAGGAGAAAATGTATTTGTCGGGCCTTGAATATACCGTTATAAGAGAAAAGAACCTGTCAAATTATGGTATCCATTACAAAAACATACATCTTGAACTTCTCATGGCGGCCGGTGTGGGGGATGTCAGATGGCTGGACTATGAACTTCGGTAACTCACGGGGATTCAAAAGAACTTGCACTCCGTAACTCCATTCTTCGCGCCATCTGTAAACGAAAAAGTGGATAAAACGCCGCATTGTGAGTGTAAAGAAGAAACCGATCATTGAGTCGAATGAATCCGGAGCCGGGACTGGAAAAGGCGCAGCCGGCACTGCTCGTGCTCGGTTCCCCTTCCTCTCCACTCTCTTCTTCTTCTTCTCCGCCGCGCACTCGAAACAGCACATCCGTGCGGTAGCGTTCTGCTGGTCTCCCGTCTTAATCTTATCTTTTTTTCTCTGTCCAACACCATGCTTTTTTCAACAGTTTAAAGTAGATAAACTGAAAGAATATGGATGCAGAAAGCACAGTGAAGACTGCCTGACCGTTGTGAACGAAGTAATACTTCCCCTTGCGACTGCGTTCATCCACGTCATCTTCCATCACCCAATACGGTTCAGTCCGCTTACGAAGACTTTCCGAAGGGCTTTCCAGCCCGCTTGGGCCATCGCTGTAGAAGTAAGCATTCGCACATTTCAAGCAAGGCAACCCACAACTATAGCCACAATCACTGCTGAACAAGGTTGGTGCATGCACCGTGTTGTACCTCCTCCTCCGGTCTGCTCAGGACCATCTTGAACCCACCCCCCCCCCCCCCGGGGGAGAAAATTTTCTTTTGAGCAAAAACGCACGTTCTCCCCAATAAATGTGATTTCTGATGAACGACAAAGGGATTTTTTTCCTTTGTAGCCCCCGCCCCAACTCTGGAGTAGTGCACCAGAACTTGTTCAGCTCCGGCCACAATGTGTTGAGATGAAGGTTAACCTTGAGAGATTCATGTAGCCATTGTAAGTGTCTTCTTCGCTGTCTTCCTCAACATCCGAAGATGATATATTCTTATCACCGGATTCAACGAGCTCGTACCGAATGTCGTCATCTTCTAGAAAAAACGAAGTTCCACTTTCAAGAAAGAAATTATGAAAGGGAGACATCAAAAACCATGTAAAATAAGAACGGCGAACGAACTGTTCTCAGCCCAATATGAAAAATAAGATGTGAAATGAGAAGAAAAAAAACTACCATCATCCTCTTCGCAATACTCCATCTTCACGCTGCTAGAAGCCGGCGAATCACGGGAGCGCTCGCGCAAGGCACGACTTCCCTTCTCTTCCTTCATTACTCGGTTCTCGCCGAATTCGACACGGAGATCTTGGAAAAGAAGCAACGCTTAGATGGATACTGGCACACAAGAGCAGAAAATGGTTAAAACTAGTCATATAAACAATGAAATAGAAGATGAGTTACCCTTTGGAGGGAGGGAGAGTCTCCGCTGTCGCTGAGGAACCTTCTGGACAGTAAGTCGTCGCAATTTGCGTGGAACGACTGCTGAATTCGAGTTGGAGAACAGATTTCGCCTGCGCCCTCCATCACCAGAACCATCCAGCGACGTCAGCATTCGTCTCGCCTAAACTCGCACTCCTCCTCTCGCTCAAACTTGGCCATATCGATTGCTCCTCGCACAATTTGCATAAGGAGATTGTACACTACACAAGAAAACCCTTAGCAAAACGCTCACGTCTCAAAGTCGACGAAACAGGCGCCAACTGAGAGAAGAAAACCGAGGAATAACTTATTTCAATGGATTGATCGTGTGTACTGCTGGATCGCTTTCACAGAATTCTCTGATATGACAAATGGATCTAGAGACCTGGACTGCCGGTCCAGGCGGTATCACGGTAGAAATATGAGGAGATGCTGGAGGCATATGCTGTCTCTTCTCTATGCCATTCCTCCTCGGGAGTCTCCACTGCCTAAGGCGTCCTGGAAAGATCAAGAGCGGACTCCCCTCACCAAGCTAACGAATAATGCGATATAGTGCGCGCTACAACCAGCGATAGAAAAGCGCGCGCAATTCGGAACATTCACGCCGCTGCAACACTTTTGCGACGCTTTCAGCATGAAATTGTAAGACAGTGATTAAGCCTTCTGTAATGACAATCATTTCAATGGTTTCGGGAATATAAAATAGACTGACGTCTTCGACTAAATAGGTATATAAAGCTTTTACGAAATTTGTAGCCCTAAATAGGTGGGAATGAAAAGGCACCTTCCCTCCAAAGTAGCCGACTGCTGCACACTTTATCTTTACCGCGACGCGTGAAATGGCTTACTTCGCGTTGCGGATTTGCTGCACATCAAGAAGAGACGCTGAATTGCGTCGATCCCTTCCTTTTTCTTCAGCAGTGTGCGACGATTCTGCGTTAGTTATGATGAAGGGGGGCGGTTCCCATGTGCTACTTTCTTCCCTTTGTTTCTATAAACACAGTATTTAACATTAATGAGATCATTGACGAGTTAGATTTGTCTCTCTCCTGCCATTTCAACTATTATCTAGTCTTTATTACTTCAGGAGGAATGACGAAGAAGGAAGAGGACTCGAATGGCAACACCGAAAGGCGGGATCGTAGCCGTGATCGCCGCTCAGAAGAACGATCTGATGTTTGTTCTTTTTTTCATTCGTTTAAAATTTGTCTGTTTCTTTTCGAAATAGAATCATATCTACTTGTCATTTTAGATTTGTCGCGACTTCATGAAGAACATCTGCAATCGTGGCTCTCGCTGCAAGTTCTACCATCCTTCAGACGCTACCCCCGAGAACAGTGGTGGCGAAGTTCACTTCTGCATTGACTATCAAGTTAGTTTTCTTTAATTATATATATATATTCTTCCTACTCACAAACTGAAATTTGAGTATATTTTTTTTGGATCGGAAACCATGTTTTCTCCAAATTTCATTTCCAATTTTGTTGTTAAGGATGTATTTTTTTTCGATGTTTTCCTTAATGCAAATTGAACAAGTTAATCCTAGAACCGTGGTTGTCATCGCGAGAACTGCCGTTTTGTCCATGTATCTCGCGACGAGGCAGAGAGATATAAGGCGACGAAAGAGGTTAGGACTTCGTTTCATTCCCATTTTTCAATGTTTTTTTTTATTCGAAAGCTCTTCTAGTTGTTTTGCCTATTCGGAGCTATTGCTCTAGGAGATATTGTTGGAGCAAGAGTGACGACTACGGTATCTACACTGTTTGCTATTTATGAGACAGTGTTCGTAGCTAGTCAACAGTTAAAAAATAGGAGTCTACTTCCGAAAAAGAGTCGGTAAAATAGTTGTGAGGGAGAAGGCAGAAATGTAAGAAGAGGATGTTTGCAGGTGACGCTGCCCCTGGCACGAGCCATCGCCGCAGTCAGCACTGGCGACACCATCAACGGAGTGCCGGTCTGCAAGGAATTCCAGTCAGGGAAGTGCTCCCGCGGCACTCAGCGCTGCCGTTACTGGCATGTGAACATTGAAGAGGTTGCATCCACTCTGGCGCTCCTTCAATTCTATCGGTTATTTTTTCTTACAGGAGCGTGAACGCCGTCGCCGTGGTTTGCCCCCGACAGGAATAAATGGCCCACCCGGTCCGATGGGACGCGGTGGTCCAATGAAGGGAGGCCCCTTGCCTTTCGGTGCACCCGGACCTTTCGGACCAGGACCGATGGGCCCGGCCGGTCCCTTCGGGGGGATGAGACGGCCGATGCCAGCCGAGTTCGATGCATTCGAAGCCAAGCGACCCCGTATGGAGGAACAGCGCATCCAGGAACTGGAGAAGTTGGTTGTGCTGAGAGAGAGCGTGAAGTAGCAACGCCCCGCCGCTTCTTTCTTTTCTCTAGAATAAGGAAAAAGGCAGGTCCGAAGCAGGCTACCCCGCAATATCTTACACCCAATTTTTCTAAGCCCTCGGAGATCTTGCACGCCGATTTCTGTGGGACCCTCGGACCACCATTTTTCCTGCTCTAGATCTTTGGTGCTTGATTAGCATTCTTTCTATTCGGCGTCGCTGCTTTGAGTATGCATCCTACTTACTTGAATAGATAATAAGCGATGCAGGCGGAACGCGGAGCTGGTGAAGGAGGTGGAGGGGCTGAAGCGGGAGGTGCAGCGAGAGCATGAGCGCTATGAGGACCTCTACACTCTTTTCCGGCAACAAACCAGCAACCAAAACAACGCCATGGCTCAGGCGAGGGTACGGGGAGAGCTTCCTTCTTTCTCAAACGCGCGGCGTTTTTTGCAGGTGCAGCCGCAGCCACAAGCAACAGGCTATGGAGGGATGGCCATGGGAGGTGGCATGCCAGCCACGATGGGCGGAGCCATGGGAGGGGGCATGGGGCAGGGCATGGGTGGAGGCATGGCCGGCCAAGGCGGAGGGGCCGGCATGTGGGGCATCCCCGGCACCACCGGATGGACCAACTGAGTCCGCTTCGATACGCGCGCGACTGGATGGACCAACTGAGTCCACTTGGACTCGCGCGCTCTCTCCCCTTCCCTCACCCTTTTTACTCCTTTATGCTTTCATTTACAAGCGTTCATACACGCCTAGAATTCTGTTTCCATGTTACACTTTTAATTTTTCAAAGACTTATTATAGTTTGTTGTCGGCATCTGCGCATCTCAGTTGTTATTCTGTACTCATTTCTGCTCTAGAGCACAGCCGGGAATCCTGAAGAAAGATCTTCTCTTATCTCTATGAGTTTAAGCTTGATAACTTATATTACTGTTCTTCTTACGCTCTACACTTTCTTACAATGCGAATCTGATTTGCAGAAGCGAGATTAGGGCGTGGGCCGGTCATCGCATTCTTCCTTCATTAGTCAGATCCATGCGAATTACTCTAGAATGCAAGTTATATCTTTAATCATATTCAATATCTTTCTGCTTCTCGCCAATGATTTCCTGTTTTGCATGGCCAGGGAGGAAGCAAGAAGCGGATGTTTGGTGTGCGCTGTCTGGTTGGCGCCTTCGCGGCATGCTTGGCCCGTTTAGTTGCCCGAGCCTCCTCGGCTACCATCTTCCTTCTTGTCTTGGCCCGTTTAGTTGCCCGAGCCTCCTCGGCTACCATCTTCCTTCTTGTCTTGGCCCGTTTAGTTGCTCGAGCCTCCTCGGCCTGCCGTCTTCCTTCTTGTCGCCTACATAATAAAGCGTGCTTTTGTGACTAAGCGAAGCGTGCCTTGATTTTCTAGTTGCATTTGGGGTTTTGGCGGATGAACTATTATGAAGCCAGTTGCTGGAAACATTCAGATATCACAAACTCATTCTTAGGAGGCAGCAACAACTATTTTGCTTGCAAAATGTGGGGCCAGGTAAGTGGAAATTAGAAGCGTAACTCAAGATATTCTGACTCAGCTTGTGATGAAAAGAAAGACCTGAATTGTTGGGTTGTTTCTATTCTCCCGGGCGTGTGATACAGCTGCCATTGTGAGGAGATCATTGCAAGGGGGACTCGCAGTGGACGCGGTACTGAGAAGGAGCCTGCGGAGAAGCCCGCAAACGGAAAGAAGTCTTTGAGCGTACACTTTACTTACCGTAGTAATGTAATAACTCATAAGATCTCTTGTTGGCTACGTTGGGTTCTCTAACTTATGTTGTTATGTTTTTTCATCTGTTTTATTTCAAAATTGGTCCGGGTAGGCTTTCTTTGCCAATATGTGATCTTATTTTCCCATATGTATGGTGCTAGACAGATTTCTGCGAAACGTTTTACCTAATATATTGAGATATTAATTTGTTTTGTGATAGGAAGTGAATAACAGGTTATAAGATCGTCGCATTATAATTTCTTATCAATTAAAAGGCTATCACTTATGAAAGCTGTCTGTAGGATGGCATGCGGTGATTTGTTTCATATCACCGCAGAACTGACAATCTACATTCTTTTAAAGGAAACTGCTACGAGAGCTGGTCTACTTGGGGAGCGTTTAGGTTCTCACTTGCGATGGAGTACTAGCAGCAACGAAAGCGGCCAATTTTTTCATTCGTTTTTTTTATGGATATTTGTTGGGGTCGTACCGTATTCTCTTTCTATCTCCCTACCTCGTCTCTAATCTCACCGGTCTCGTCCCTTTCTCACCTCTCTCTCCTCACCCTTTTCTCTGCTGTCTCCGTTTTCTCTTTTTCTTGCTACAGGACAGAAGGGTGTCCTGCTCTTTCGTTCATTTTTCTTATTAAAGCAAGTATCCGGCGAAAGAATTCCTAATCTGATAAAATTACGCTTCAATCTATACATATTCCAAACCGGATTAGATTTGTTTAGGCAAGGGGGGGGGCATCAACTGCCTCTTCTTCTCACCCTGTTGGTACTCCTTGCTTGCATTTGAGCACGCACCGGGCTCATCGACAGACATTTTCTGCAGTATTCAAAAAAGAAATAGAAATATCTGGTTTAATACTGATTTTCACAAAGGACCACTTTCGATCGATCTTTTAGTCCAAACGTCACCAAACAGGAAGATTAAAAAAAGAAGTTTTTGGCAGATACCCTCTTAACCAGCTAGCAACAAATGATAAATATGTGATATTAAAACAAGAAATTAGAAATCGACGTCATTCATTTTTCAGGAATAGAGAGTAAATTAATGTAGCAAAAACAAGGTGAATTCAAATGATTAACAGTCTCGGAACCGTCTTCTGCTGGTTGCGAATATCTCTTTCGTCTATTAAAAAATATATTAACGAGTAAGGCACAGTGAGCTATTGTAGCGAGTTTTTCCCAGCTGGGTTAAATAATTAAAGAATTAGCAATTCGTTCGCCGAAAATTAAGAATGAGAAAGCGAGTTTTTCGGAATTAAAATATACAGATATCGATGTAAATTTACCTAGAGGGAGGGTGAGTGATATTTGTGGGAGATTGAATGTTCTTTTTGTATCAATGAGGCAAACCATGAGGGTTCAATGAGAAAGCTCGGAGACTCTAGGATCTAGGATGTAGGGAAGTGGCAGTTGTTCAATTTGGTGTATTTATTCTTGCGTCGCGTCTTCTGGACGAGCAGGCATTGATGGAAGCCAGATTGCGCGTCTCAAGATGGGTTTCCCTCCGAGACCATTCAGCATGAGGAAAGACGCCAATTTGAATATCCGTATGCGAGTAGTTGTCGACTACTACAGCACCCCTTAACTTTTCGACTTCCTAGACTCGATTGCTAAAACACTGTTGAAGCCTCATTGACATAACAAGAGCATTCAACCTCTCGCTAATATCACTGATCATCTCTAAATAAATTAACATCGATATTTGCATATTTTAATTCATAACAACTCTCTCTCTCTCTCTCTCTTGCTCATTCTTAATTTTCTGTGAACAAAGTGCTTTAATCATTTAACTCGGCTGGGAATTATTCATTAGAATAGCTTGTGCCTTGCTCATTAATATATATTTTTTTAATGGACGAAAGATCGTATGGACGAAAGAGCACGGAACCTCATATACGAGTCGCCCAAGTTCACTACGAACGTGATATTGTCCTTCAATAAAATTGTCTAAAAACAGCAGACTGTGATGAGAGATGCTTCAAGAATAAAAAGATGCGACCGGCATTGGAGATATAAACTGCATAGTAGAGCATTATCAGAGAGGAATGAAGAAGAAGCCAGCTGAAGACTTCAAGCACCGCGCTTTGCAATGCATTCACCAATGCTGTCAGGCCGGTATTTTAAGATATAAATTGATACATACAAGGAGCTATGTATTCATGCATAAAATTAGCAGCTCCAACTGGTAAAAATATTAGATGTTGAATGCAGAGAGAGAAGCGAGCAGGCTATTCACGGTCATTTACCCAGTGCAAAAAGCGATCCTCAGCGCTAGTGCTAAAATGATTAGGCCGCGACGCGACCTTAGATAACGCAACGCGTTTCCGTGCAGGACCGCAATTCAAATTTCTGCGCGGGATAAAAAAAAAGTGCCACCGCAACGCGTGCTTGCTCGCATTGCGGTCACGTTCCAAGCTATTCTCCTTTAACAAAGTGCCCAATCACCTCATATAAGAATATTAGATGTTGAATGCAGAGAGAGAAGCGAGCAGGCTATTCACGGTCATTTACCCAGTGCAAAAAGCGATCCTCAGCGCTAGTGCTAAAATGATTAGGCCGCGACGCGACCTTAGATAACGCAACGCGTTTCCGTGCAGGACCGCAATTCAAATTGCTGCGCGGGATAAAAAAAAAGTGCCACCGCAACGCGTGCTTGCTCGCATTGCGGTCACGTTCCAAGCTATTCTCCTTTAACAAAGTGCCCAATCCTACCGTACTTTAACCAAAAAATTGGCATTCGGCCAATTTTGTCGTCCCGCGCAAGACAAATTCAAATATAATTTGAACGCAATTCATCAAGCTAAGAATCGAGAGAGTGACATCCGTAGAGGATCGCTTTTGGAGGACCGTGTATTCACTTCGTTCTTTCCAAGAAGATCGCGGATGGGGCATGTAGCAAGTATACAAGCGTTCCACTTAATTGATATGGCTGACGACACAGACGTGATTACTTTATTAATTCGTATGAATATATATTGATGGTTCTGTGACAGCGGTGCACGATGTATCAGGGCAACCAGTAGTTTATTGTCTTCAATCCATATTTTCATTGAGATACTCAGAAATTCTTTTGAGTCCTCGTTCTTTCAACTCATTCTACGCAACGAGGACCAAATTTGTCAATACTAGTTAGAAACACTTTATCTTAAAGAGAGTTGAAGTTTGGCAAAAAACTGCAATTGACTTCACAGTTTTTAAATCAATATTCTATCGGTTGCCGTGGTCAGCAAATGGAGAATAAAAAGGCTTAAAAAGATGGATTTAGTCTTCGCCGCTGCCTGGAGAATCTCGCCTGATCCGCTTGGTCCAGTCATACTCCGCCCACTCCTCTTTCATCTTTGCCGCTTTCTTCTTCTGCTCCTCGAATGACTGCTCCGTTCTCTTTCTCCATCGATTGGGAGGGAGATCCATCATTCCGGCCAGGATTTCCTGTAAGAGACATAAAAATGACGAAGCCAAAGTGTAATTGAAAAGTGCAATTGTTTTTCGTTAAAGACGGAGCAGCATATGGAACAATATACTTATACTTTATTTACGCACACCTTACAAGGGAACCATCTGAAGATAAGTTGGAGAATTTTGATCTCACCTATCCAGATCGATAGTCCAAGTCGAGAAATGATGATAACCATTTTTACTTTTTCCTTAATGGCCTCTGGCGATTTTATATTGATTTTTAAATTTTGCATAAAATCGCGGATTTAGTGACCTTGCCATTGTCAATGTGTCACTTAAGCAATTAAACATGGCCTGCGCGGCGCAGTGGGATGCGCGCTCGCCTGCAGTTTTGAGCGTCGCAGGTTCGAACCCCATTCGGTTCAAATATTTTGCTGCAGTTTTGCAAGTTCAAATTTGAAGAAGTACATAAAGAGAAAATTTTTTCAATGAGAGGAGAGTGCATATACACTTTAAATTGGTGTTAAAAAATTTTTACTTGTGTATAAGGGCATTCCGTGTTGGATGGTGTTCAATTCGCCCTTGCTTGCGAATCCACTATCAACCTATTCAGTGGGGCCTACCCCAAAAAAGTCGAGGAAAAAAATTTCCCCGAAAATCACCACAGGGGGGTAATTTGGTGCGAGGATTGCGAATATCTAGTTTATTTTTAATTCTGAAGTCATTTAAAAAAAAGTTACGGTAAGTAGGTATGCGGTATAAATTCCAAAAAAGAAGTACGGCGTAAACAACAAGAAGTATGTAGACTATCTGTCCGAGTTCCTGTTGAGGAAACAGTTCGGAAAACAGAAAGGAGTCTTCTTCCACAAAAGGAGATCAAAACAAATTTCTATATTTTTTTTAATGACTTCAGAATTAAAAATAAACTAGATATTCGCAATCCTCGCACCAAATTACCCCCTCTGGTGATTTTCGGGGAAAGTTTTTTCCTCGACTTTTTTGGGGTAGGCCCCACCGAATAGGTTGATAGTGGATTCGCAAGCAAGGGCGAATTGAACACCATCCAACACGGAATGCCCTTATACACAAGTAAAAAATTTTTTAACACCAATTTAAAGTGTATATGCACTCTCCTCTCATTGAAAAAATTTTCTCTTTATGTACTTCTTCAAATTTGAACTTGCAAAACTGCAGCAAAATATTTGAACCGAATGGGGTTCGAACCTGCGACGCTCAAAACTGCAGGCGAGCGCGCATCCCACTGCGCCGCGCAGGCCATGTTTAATTGCTTAAGTGACACATTGACAATGGCAAGGTCACTAAATCCGCGATTTTATGCAAAATTTAAAAATCAATATAAAATCGCCAGAGGCCATTAAGGAAAAAGTAAAAATGGTTATCATCATTTCTCGACTTGGACTATCGATCTGGATAGGTGAGATCAAAATTCTCCAACTTATCTTCAGACGGTTCCCTTGTTAGTGATACGTGGAGGTAAAATTTAGCGAGTAAAAAAAAATAAAATGAATGAAAATGAATATAAATTGTACAGATCATAAACCAACCGAAGGCTTATTGCTGGCAATAGAATTGAATAGCTTCGCGGCACGGATAAAGAAGGAATGAGACCGAGCTTTCAATCGACTTGTTGGGTAAGCTAATTTAAACGAGAGGAATTTAAACGAGAGCCACGAGTTCGGGAATTACGGAAATAAAAGTGATGGGGGTGACTAAGGGACAGTTTTCTATGACCAAATATGAGGCGACGAGCCAATGTGAAATCAAAATCTTCCCGACGCGCTTTAAGAGAAGGGAGGGAGAGGATGCGGTTCCTTTCCTCACTAGGAGGGACGGATAATGCTGAATAGCCATAACATCGACGGAAAATAACGCGGGTAAAGTAATTCTGGACTTTTTCTAAAACGCGGATATCTTTTAATAAATGGGGAGAATAGACAGTAGTACAGTTTTCTAGTATGGAGCGTACGTAGATAGTGTAGGCAGATAAGAGTACACTCTTGTTACAGAGCCCGAAGAATAAGATATGCCTTTGCGAGGGCAGAATTGGCTATTTTATTACAATGAAGAGAAAACGATAAGCGGTCATCGATAATAATGCCAAGATCGCGAATGGAAACGATGGTAGAGAGAGGAGTGCCACTAAGCGTATAAGCAATTCGCGGATTAGTTCTACCGATATGCAAGACAAAGCACTTATCAGGAGCAAGGGGAAGCTGCCATGTGTCAGCCCAAAGAGAGACCACGTCAATGGCGGACTGGAGATCGGGATTGTTGTGAGACGGAGGAAAAGACCGAAATATTTTAAGATCATCCGCAAAGCAGCGAGAAGTTGCACCCTGAGCAGAGACTAGAGGAGGGAGGTCGGCAGTGTAAATGATGAAGAGGAGGGGGCCAATAACGGTGCCTTGAGGGATACCACTTATGACAGGACGGGGGCTTGAAAGAGTTCTACCTACACGAACAGCAAAAGATCGGTTATCAAGAAAATTAGCTATCCAATTAACTATAACGGGTGGGAAAGAGAGACATTTGAGTTTATAAATAAGCTTTGGATGACTGACCCTATCGAAAGCTTTAGCATGGTCGAAGTATACAACGTCTGTGGCATGTCCTTGGTGCAAAGAATGGGTCCAGCGTTCTAAGCAATCTAATAATTGGAACTCTATAGAACGTTTACGACGAAAACCAAATTGTTCGTCTGGTAAAATATTATTAAGATCACACCACGAAGACAGTCTACGGCAAATAAGCTTCTCAAATAGTCTAGAAAACATACACGTGATAGAAACGGGCCGATAGTTAGTGGGATCAGAGAAAGGAGGCTTTTTCTTAATGGGGACTATAATAGAGTGTTTCCAAATGCTAGGTACAGTCGATGAAACGAGTGAGAAATTAAAAATAAATTCCAGAGACTCGCTGATCGGTATAGCAAGGTTTTTAATAAATCTAATATTGAAATGATCAGGGGTAATGCAAGAACTATTGGACCAGGTCTCTATAGCTCGGCATATTTCATGTCTAGCAAAGACAAAATTAAAAGGAGAGCGAGAAGTAGGGGTTGAGAAGGGAGGGAGAATTCCATTATCTAATGTGAATGCGCAAGAAAAGGTGAGCGAGAGAAGTTCGGCCTTGTCTAAGTCAGAGAAGCAGTCTTTACCAAGATGGTCAGTGAGAGTGTCTACGCCTATCGGCTTAGAGGAGGTCTTGTTGCGTATATAACGAAAGAAGGTGGAAGTATTCTTAGATGCAACAATATGTTTCTCAACGTTACGAGAGTACTTGTCGACAGACTTATTATAACGATCATTTGCTATTTTGAAATTGAGAACGGAGGCAGGGGACTTAATAGCAAGAGACTGAAGCCAGAGACGGTACCGGGTGCGTTGTAACCGTAGGGTATGATCCGGAAGTCTATCACCGTTAATGCTAACTTTCTTATAAGGGACAAAGAGGGACTCTGTTGCCTGAAGAGCAGAGATAAGTTGCGAGTACATCGTATCTATAGAGGTGATCGTAGAGTGTGCGGTAGGAAAATTGAATGATAGTAAAAAATTGTTGGCTGCAGCATAATCACATCTGGAAAAATCCTTGATATAAGTGAAAGTGGGGAAAGGGAATGAGAGAGAAAGATCAGCTGTTACGCTGTTATGATCAGACGAGGCGAAAGGTGGGCATACAGATACGTTGGAAAGAAGATTGGGAGTGTTGCAAAGGATGAGATCAAGAACGTGGGAGTTACATGTAAAGGAAGGGGTGAGTTGGGCGAAGAATGCGATGGAGGTGAAGTCGAGGAAGAGCTTTGCCTGGGCTGGGACACTGCCGACTGGAGGGGAAGAAGGGACAGACCAGGAGAGTTCGGGGAAGTTCAGATCCCCCAGAATGATAGTAAGATGTGCGCATGAAGAGAGATCGCGGAGAGAATTGATCAGACTAGAGTTGCCTTCAGCGGAAGAAGATGGAGCACGATATACAGTAATAATACGAACAAGGCCGCCGTTAAAGCTACTGTCTACGGCAAGAAGATCAAAAGAGCCTGCAGTAGAGCTGGATAAGATAATCTTGCAAGAAATGGCGGAGTGGACTAAGAGACAAACTCCACCCCCTTTGCGACGGGGGCGATCGGTGCGATAAACATTATAATTGGAATTGCCAGCTAAGATGAATGAATCTGGGTACTTAGAAGAGAGCCAAGACTCTACAATTGCAATAATGCCGAAAGACTGATTTAAAACATTAGCTAATTCCGCGGTCTTATTTACAATAGATCTGGCGTTAAATAATGAGATCTTGCAGACATCGACGGGAACTTTACAATGGGATAAGAGATTAGACCTGCGAATGGCACTGCTTAATTGTAATGGAGAGGAGGCCAATGGTAGAAAGAAGAAGGAGGGGGACCGGCGTTGCGATGCCACAGGTTATAGGGAGAGGGGGAAGCGGGAGCAGCACTGCGATGCTGTTGATAAGAGGAGAGAGGGGGGATAGTAAAGGACGGGTTACGATTGCGAGGGATGGCAGGACGCCTGTATTGTGGGGGAGGCTGGATGGGGACGGTGTTTGTGGGGCGGCCGAGATTGGCCTGAGAGAGTGGGCGAGGGTGGCGGAAGAACTTGGAATAATCCAAGCGGGGACGGGGAGCGGAGGGCTTGATGCCCCTTTGAGCCAGGGTGAGGGAAGGGCGGACGGAGATGCGGAAGAAGTCGTCCGACTGAGAGAGACGAGGGGCCTTCCTGATCATCCCCTCCTGGGCAGCGGAATTGGGTAGGACAACTTTCAATAGAGCGGTGCGGGAGCCGCGAGAGGGGAGAGGGTACACTGCTACGGGGACAACTAGATATCCAGGAAATCAAGCATACGTGTGATAACATCATAGTAACAGAGAACTCGCTGAGTGGAAGTGCCGTATGCATAGTCCACACCGGCAACAACAACGGAATGACGGCGTTCCGTTCTATCGGCCTTCTCCTCCTCCGTCTCGAAGGAGGGGTTCCAAGCGGCCTCAGATACGAGAGAGGTGGAAGGGGGAGGAAGCGGTGGGTTGGAAGGAGGGGGAACGGAGGCAGCCCCGCGAGAAGGAGAAAGGGTGGAAGCAGTCATTTCAACGTCTAACTCGGTGCTAGCGGGAACGGGAGCAGAGAAGAAAGCATCAAAACGCGAAAGAAGATCAAAATGGGCTGCCTCCAGAGTGGAGATTCGTTTCTCCTTCTCGGCCAGGAGAGTGGAAAGGGAATGGATGTCGTCGTCCTTGGCAGAGAGGGCGACGACCAGGGCGTTGACTTTCTGGGCCATGAGGTGGATGAGTTCGTCTTCGCTTGCCTCGTCGCCAACGGAGCCGCCATCAGCTCGAATCCGCTTGCGGCGGTTCTGGAATCGATCGGCAAACGAGACCAGAGGAGAGACAGTCTTGGGAGGGTCAGAAGAAGAAGAGTCCAGACCAGACATAACTCATAAAGGGCCTAACAAGGGAAGCCTCTTTCCATAACCCAGCCAATCGCAATCTGAGTAATTTTCCTATGTAGTACTCCTCGAAAAATGAGTCCTAACCTGTTTTAAAACTGCGCTCGTCGCATTTGCGATTTTATATGAATTTTGTAAAAATGAATAAAATTTACATTTGAAATGCTCATCCTTGATCAGCCGTTTACTTTGGCCTTGAAACAGGGCCAGCGAGGCGCAGTGGGTTACGATTCTGACTTCAATTTTCGAGGTCAAGGGTTCGATTCCCTTCGGTTGCAAAATTTTTTGCTGCTTTTGTTTTGTTAAAAGTAAAAACAAAGGGCATACTTAAGTGCATTTTAAAATGTTTTGAGTGCATGTAAAACAAATTGTATGATAATTTTGTGGTATTCTCTATAAAAAAAATTTTTTGGCAACATGTTCACTTTATCATGAATTGCGACCCGAAAGTGGTCTTACGACTGCTGGTGGACAAATATGGAATTGCCGATCCCTCTGCCGTCGCCACTCGCGAAGATTACAAGATCTTCCACTCCTTTGCACTTGTCCTAGAGGAAGCATTTCAACAGTCACTTCTCATCGATGAGACTGAATCGCCACTTTATTGTGAAGACGATGTAGATGATACTGATTGGGATCCGGTTGACGACGCTGATCACCCCGACACGCCAGCTCCAGCGGACGAAGAAGTGTGCTTTCCGGCTACCTCTCCAGCCGTCCTCCTCCCTTTCTAACTCCAAACGAGTTTTGTTTCGGATCAGATGTGGTGGGAATCTGCCAGGCCGCTACTTGCTCTCGCGACTGCTTCGTCAAGTGCTCGTATTGCGAAAAAAATCTCTGTATGGAATGCTTCGTCACATCCTATCACATCTGCTAGCACCTTCTCTATATATTCCAATCGCAATAAATTTTTGAGAGTCGTAAGACCACTTTCGGGTCGCAATTCATGATAAAGTGAACATGTTGCCAAAAAAATTTTTTTTATAGAGAATACCACAAAATTATCATACAATTTGTTTTACATGCTCTCAAAACATTTTAAAATGCACTTAAGTATGCGCTTTGTTTTTACTTTTAACAAAACAAAAGCAGCAAAAAATTTTGCAACCGAAGGGAATCGAACCCTTGACCTCGAAAATTGAAGTCAGAATCGTAACCCACTGCGCCTCGCTGGCCCTGTTTCAAGGCCAAAGTAAACGGCTGATCAAGGATGAGCATTTCAAATGTAAATTTTATTCATTTTTACAAAATTCATATAAAATCGTAAATGCGACGAGCGCAGTTTTAAAACAGGTTAGGACTCATTTTTCGAGGAGTACTACATAGGAAAATTACTCAGATTGCGATTGGCTGGGTTATGGAAAGAGGCTTCCCTTGTAAGTACATCACGTATTCCCCTGGCCCAAGGGTACTAGTTGAGTTGGATGACGAAAGGAGAGAGAGAGGAAGCTCGTATACGGCAAGAGGTAACCTTAGAAAGTGCCTTTGGAGACTTGGGAAGGCCTGAGGCACACAGGCGGAAGCATTAGCTGCAGCTGAGCGGACCGTTAAGGAGCCAAGAGTTGAGCGGCCGCACAGCAAGAGAGGGCAGCGGGTGTGATGTGAGGGCAGCGGGTGTGATGAGAGGGCAGCGGGTGTGATGAGGGCAGCGGGTGTGATCAGAGGGCAGCGGGTGTGATCAGAGGGCAGCGGGTGTGATGAATGAATATTACATTCGGCGTTATCAAAGAAAGAAAGAAACTGACAGTTCCGAAGTGAGAAGGGAAGGCCTCTTTGTTCTCAATAACATGGGCGAAGCCATTTTGAAGACCAAAATCTGAAAATAAAGTATGCATTACCGCAAACGTCCAAGTGATCAGAAGGGTAGAATCAGGGATGGTCAAAACCAGGGCCGGGCCGGGCCCGGGGAGCAAGCGGGCCGGACCGGGCCGGGCCCTATTTTCAAAATCTCGGCCCGGGCCCGCCAAATTGGCAACGGGCAAGCCCGGGCCTATGTTAAAACGGGCCCTGCCTTGAAAATCTCGGCCCGGGCCCGCCAAATTAGCAACGGGCCGGGCCGCTTTGATCATCCCTGGGCACGGAGAGTCAGCCCTGTGCAAATGTGAACTTTCAATAAATCATACAGTAGGACAGGGAAATCTGAATTTCCAATGAGGCACCAATTTGAATGTTCTAGAGGAAAAATTTCGTGAACAGTGAGGTACTGCCAGCCATATTTGGTGCATACCGTATAACCGTTTCTGTGAGCGCACTCACCTTCGCACTAATATTTCTGAACGACCGCCTTGACCCACTGTGTGGGTAGAATAGACGGTTCCTTGATCTTTCGTCTAATGATCTTTCGTCCAATGATCTTTCGTCCTTTGGACGAATTATCTTTCGTCCAATGATCTTTCGTCCACTGATTTTTCGTCTAATGATCTTTCGTCCCCTTTTTTTTTATTAACGAGCAAGGCACAATAAGCTATTCTAATGAGAAATTAGGGTGCTCCTACGGTCACTTCGTTCCCTCCGTCGCCCTCCATAACCTCTGTTTGGAACCCCGCTCTCTCAGATGCTCGCTCACAACCATCCGTAGAGGACTTGGGCCCCGGGAGCGGCTTGGTTTTCACCTTTAGATGTAGGATAGAGTTATGGCTTTAAATTTTAGTCATTGGTTTGCAGGTTACATTTCTCATGTCAGGTGTGACAGGGTTTTGGTAGGGCTATTGTGTTTGGAGCAAAGAAGAGGGGAGGGAGTTTCAACCTCAGGCGGGATGGTCATATTCCGGCAAGGTAGACGTTTGCCTGGGAAGGTGGATGCCACCCTAGTGGTCAACAAAACTACCCGAAGAAGCAAGAAATCGGCACAGGATAAAGGCCGCGCTGCACTGCCCAAAGCCACGCGGCCCCTGAATGAAGCCTCTGGCCTCTCCCAGAATTGCTGAACCTGCCGTCGCCGTCCGAACCTGCACATTAAGCTGCTTGTTCGTAAAGGGAACAGGAACAAAAGTTCCCAAATGGTACGATGACCAAAAGCTGGTGGGCAAAACTGAGCTGACGCCTTCCCGGTTTATATCTTTGGACGCCAAGGCCGTGCTCGGCTACCTATGGCTATCCATGCTGAAATACCTCTCCAAGCCCGAAGTCGGGAAGTGAGAAGGTGCTGTAGTTGTCGACAACTGGTGGTTGTTCTGTTTGGTATATTTATTCTTGCGCAGCGTCTTCTCGACTAGCAGGAACTAAAGGAAGCCGGATTGCGCGTCTCAAGCTGAGTTTCCCTCCGAGCTAATTCAGCAAGAGGAAATAAGACAAACTGAACAACCGCCTACGAGTAGTTGTCGACACAACTACCTCCGTCAAATTTCACTTATTTACCTCTACTGGTAATTACTCATGACAATAGCTTATTTGTGCCTTGCTCGTTAATATTTTTAAAAAAAAAAGGGGACGAAAGATCATTAGACGAAAAATCAGTGGACGAAAGATCATTGGACGAAAGATGATTCGTCCAATTAGACGAAAGATCATTGGACGAAAGATAATTCGTCCAATTAGACGAAAGATCATTGGACGAAAGATCAGGACACCGAATAGACATACCAATTGCGAAGTAAGAAAATCCACGCGGAATCTGCTTCCTCAAGTCACGAATCTCGATGAGCTTCTTGTTGTCGGTGTACTCGCCCTCGCACTCGTTGATTGCCTTCTAAGATAGAAAGGGAAGAGAGAGATGAGTGTGTCCGAGCCGCCCACCTTGAAGTAGATGGGAGCGGTGTCTCCTAGTTCCAGTCCGAGTGGGATGCACTCCACTGCCATGTGGCAGTTCGCGCCCACATCTCGAGCCATCTCCATGAACACGCAATCCTTCCCTGCAGAACGCCACATTGCCACGAGGCCCTCAACATCCAACTATTTTATTTTAAACTCAATTAATTTGGCAATTTTGTCATAATTTTTTCTTTTAAAAGTGAAGTAAGCCCGAAAATTTTCTAGTCTGTTTAGGTATATTTTCTCTGCAAAAATGTTCTCAATGAAGCTATCAGTAGTTGTGAATCGCGTAAAGTGCACAGTCGATATAAATCACGAGTAGGCTATGTGAATTGAAGAAGAAAGAGAAAGAAACCTTGCGCCACAGTCTCATCTCTTTGTAGACATCCTCATCCAGTTGAATGGAGGAAGCTCCGTGTGCTTGAGGAATAATGAGGAGATGCTCGTCATCCAGGCCCTCCCAAGAAGTCACTGCCAAGTATGTCTGCAATCACAGCATTTCTTCACTTTTCACTTACATTTTAAACAATACAACCGAAATTATTAAAATTGAAGTAAAGAGTGAATATCGCTCTAATTACTGCGCAAACAAAACTTCTCTTCAGCCTTCCGTATACACTAGAACTCTCTCCCTCAAGAGAATACACAAATGGATTTTGCCGGCGACCGCGTCGATAGCACAAGAAAATAAGATCCAATCGACCCCCTTTCTCAATGAATCATTTCTCTTTCCCTTTCTTCTATATTGGACAAATGGAAGTATTCCAGAAGTTTCTATGGCTTTCTATAACGAGCAGTGCGCTTCCTTTAAAATTTCTCTTCTTTCCTTTCTTGATTTGTATGGGTGAGTGTGTGTATCGAAGGAAAGGCTTAATTACTCTAGTTTGAGATCCTTTAAATGCAAGTTCGATAAAGTCAAATCAGGTTTGAAGTCGACAGTTTTTAGTAAAACGTCAACGCTGTCTAAAATTATGAAAGTGAGGAAACTTTTCAGTTTGACTAATGATTAAAAACACCTCAACACTCGCATCCATCAACACAAAACACAAAGGGAATGAGAAAAGTAAGAATGTCGTGACAGAGCAATACAGAGAGGAAGAGAGAGAAGAGAAAGAAGAGAGAGAGGGAGAGAGAGAGAGAGAGGTGAAAGTGAGAGCATATAGCAGCTTCTTCTTCTTGTTCACAACTCGCGCTCTCTCCGCAGAGAGCATTCCGAAGATATTACGCCCAAAGTAAGCAAATTATCTGCACAATCCCTCACTTTTCTCTCGATTTTGCTCTCGCTCCTCTCTCTCTCTCTCTCTCTCTCTCTCTCTCTCTCTCTCTCTCTCTCTCTCTCTCTCTCTCTCTCTCTCTCTCTCTCTCTCCTCTCTCTCTCTCTCTCTCTCTATCTCTCTCTCTATCTCTCTCCTCTCTCTCTCTCTCCTCTCTCTCTCTCTCTCTATCTCTCTCTAGGCAATCATGCATTGCGTGCGCATACACAACGAACGGTCCCGCGCAATGCAAGCCATGCCCGGCAATAACCCGTTCCATAATGGACATACCCGCACTCTCCTCTCTTTCTCTCTCTCTCTCTCTCTCGCTCTCTCTCTCTCTCTCTATTCTTCAACTCCCTTCTCCTGCCTAAAATACTTCAAACCGCGATAACGCCGTGGAATCCTCCAAGAAAAACTTCGAGAGGGCGGAACACATGCCTTCTTTGTCGTGCATGTATTTCGAAGCGGCCTCCAATAATACTAACACCAAAATCTCCCTAATTTATCATCTCTCTTGTCCAACTACTATTTATAGATACGTGCTGCATACCACATGCACTGTTAAAAAAATAAAAGGACAAAAAGCGAAAGGATACCGTAATCCCGACGGCAACGACGCATTGCTTGTGCAGACGGCGACTCTGAATGCAGAGAGAGCAGTCGTCCAAGGCTCGCTCCAGAAGGTCGTGCTCTGCAAGCAGCAAGATAAAGCATCTACTGAAGAAGGCTCAGAGGGCCATGTTCAACACTGGCATTTCCGAGCCCTTCTTACGACAATCAATCTGAATTACCAATTGTTGCCTCCTTATAGAGGTCGCGGTAAGTACGGAAGGGTAATTTGTACATCAAAAGAACGAGGAAATGGGGAGGAAAGATTACAGAAGAGCAGAGGACGAAAATAGAGAGGGGGGAGAAATTAGAAAGACAGAGAAAGAGAAAGATAAAAGATGATGTCAAGAGAGGGAGGAAGACGAGAAGGAGAACGATGAGCTTGAAGGGTGCCCGTAACTCTACTCAATGAAACGGCTGAAAGTTAGGCAGCGTCGAAGTGTCTTTAGTTTCGCATTCACCAATTACTTTTTTAATACTCCCTTCTTTTTTTTAAGTGTTTGGACTAGCGCACGCGCTATTCGACGGTTACATGGGGAGAGAGAAAGAATAAGAATAAGAAATACAGAGTAACAGATGTCAAGAGTGAGAGTGAGTGAGAAAGAGAGTGAGAGAGAGAAAGAAAGAGAGTGAGAGAGAGAAAGAGAGTGAGAGAGAGAGAGAGAAAGAGAGAGAGAGAGAGTGAGAGAGAGAGAAGCATACAGTGTCCCGAGTCCGCATTCCTTTCATAGTGCATTCCAGTCATCTTCCGCATCCATCTTTCTCTCTCCT